>OZ020544.1:4095350-4150350 GCA_963971435.1 Lasius platythorax
ATTAGATAAGAAAGTGTCGAAACAGGATGATTGTAAATTAATCACATATTCAAAGCAACGAAAGAAAAACTATGAGCATCCGATACAGGTGCAGCAATATGGTTACAACAAATTCTTGCAGAGACTGAGATAGAACCTGCGATTCACGAAATCGGGCAATTCTCAGAGATATCCAAGGTGAAACTCTGTAATAAGCAGTAATCCTATTCATCAATCAATATTTCTATTTGGGGCCAAAGTTTCCAAAACTATGGAAAGCAAACTGAAAAGGCTGATCTACCTTAGAATTACATACCAGATGCTTTTAATTTATACGATCTTTCGTAAATTGAAAAGATATCGTTACGCATTTTGGAATAAAAGAGGAACACGAAAAAGGACACCAAACTTGAACGATAAAGAAAGGGAGAAAGAGTAAAAGATTTATTGTGTACATTGATAAACTTATTTAGTACCTCTGCAACAGATACTTATTGCATTCTTCCTTGTTTATATAACAAACGCTTTGTAAAAAGGAGAAAGAGTAAAAGACTTATTGTGTACATCGATAAATTTTAGTACCTCAGCAACAGATACTTACGTTATTCCTCCTTCAATATAACAAATACTTTGTCGTTCTCGAAATATTGAACAAAATTGATTAGTGCCCTTTTGAAAAATATTGCTTAAAATCCATGATTATATAATTTATGAAACAGTTTATAAGACAGTGTTTATTCTATTAAAAATATATATCAAGTATTTATTTTATAGTGTATAAGTTTTCAATTTATATGCAGTTTGCTGTATGCTATGTTATTAATGAACAATATATTGGTCGATGACTCATGACAGTGAATAAATGAATAATCTTGACACAACAGTTTCTTCAAGCAATATCCTTTTTATAAGCATAACATATGATTGTACGATGTTGTAAATAATCAATTTAATTCATTGTCGTATCATAATTCAAACTCTTTCTCTTCAGTTACATGACTAAATTGTGGGTATGCATGTAATTGTCAATTCCGCAACCAATTAACCCAATTAATTAAATGCTCAATTTTAAGGATAGTTTAAATCTTTCAATAATTAATATATATATTGCATTAAACGAAAGTAATCTAGGATTACTTCACTCTTTTATGTTTCACAGTTGCTTAACTTACCAGTTAAAAAGATAATATTATGTGGTTTTATATCATATTTAATACTGTGAGAAGAAAATAAGGTCTTTAATAAATTAATATTGTTTGTAAAGTTGTACACGAAGTTGGGATATAACTGGAGAGAAATACCCATCTTCATTTTAATTTAATTAATTCATACTTGTATGCCTATGCAGGATTTAATTTTTATCAAATTCTGTTTTTGAAAATTTATTTCAAATCAAATTCTAATTCTTTATCAATAAAGAATTCATTAGATTTTATATGAAAATATAAATTGATGTGAAAATTGTATTCCTATTGTAAGAGATCTTACTCTTTCTGCGTCACACTTTATATTTTAAGTGTGTGCGCTATGACGTTTATAACGTCATAGCCATGTAGTCGGAAGCGCGCGAACATTAAAAGGTCTAAACATACGAGTAATGTTTCTAAGCAGTTGTTTATCCGGTTGCTCGGAGGCTATCGATCGGTTATCTTAAAAAAAAGGTCAAGACGCGCGTTTTCCCTCTAAGCTTGTTCGGTATTATTATTTAAATAATTAGTCGCAGTAAGAGCGATTCGCGAGTGTAAAATCGATTCATTAATAAATACTTGTTTCGAGATCAAGTGTCGTCCTGATTATTAAGAGCGGTTTCTCGGAATAACGCTCTTACAGTTTGATATAAATTTATTACATCAATATGTATATATTAAATATTAAATTGTATTTGTGTTTTATACTGTTTAGCGTTAATTGTGTATACGTATATTTTATACATTCAGTAATATTTTATCAAAATTATTCAAATAAGAAAAAACGTTTATTAGAAAAATTATTTATTCCGACACAATTTTATTGTTTTTATACATCGTGCCTCTTACAATACAAAAAATATTTATATATACGATATATATATATATATATACATACACTCGTCAACAAAATTAACGCATATCTTTTTTAAGTGAAAATTTTGCATGATTTCAAATGAGTATAACTCCGCCAAAAATGATCGTATTTGAAAACTTTTTTTTTCATTTTAAAGCTCGAAGTCTCTACTTTAAAAAGCACTCGTCAGTTTCTTAATTTACTCTTCTCCCACGTACGTTACTGCTTCAAAAGTAAGGACGTGTTTTGTCTTTAAAAAATTGCGTACTTTGACGCACTCCACGGGGTAAAATAAATTTTTTTCGCAAATCTTATCTCAATAATAAAAAAATATGGACTTTTCCCTACAAATAAAAAAAAATGTGAAGTTCGTATGATTATTTTTCGCGGAGTTATCACATTATGAAAATTACCCATACATTTTTTCCATTTACCGCCAGCGTTAGCATTACCCGTCGCGCACCACGAGGAGATTGCTGGTCGGATTTGGCGCATCATGTGTATGTGTATGTTTGTGTCTATATGTGTGCGTGTGTGTGCGTGTGTGTGTGTGGTGTGTGTGCGTGCGTGCGTGCGTGCGTGCGTGCGTGCGTGCGTGCGTGCGTGTGCGTGTTCGTGTGCGTTTGCGTGCGCGTGTGCGTGTGCGTGTATGTGTGTGTGTGTGTGTGTGCGTGCGTGCGTATGATTAGGAGAAAAAATGTAAAAGTGTTACCATTCAAAATTGTGTTTCCGCCTCGTCTTCGGATTATTTCTTCTAAACGATCACGCATATTAATGCACGGTCTAATTCTTGTTTAATTTTTTGTCTAATTTTTTTTGTCTAATTTTTGTTTTACGTGAAGGTGGTTTGAGATCGCGAGCTCGAGCTCAAGTGCCGCAGTTGTCTGTAAATCATCAAATCGTTCTCGTTTACAATATGCACACACTTATCGGCACTGGACATTAAGACAGTGGAATAACGTATTGTTTACCGACGAATCAAGATTTTGTTTATTTAGTTCGGACCTTCACGTAAAACAAAAATTAGACAAAAATTAAACAAGAATTAGAGCGTGCATTAATATGCGTGATCGTTTAGAAGAAATAATCCGAAGACAAGGCGGAAACACACAATTTTAAATGGTAACATTTTTACATTTTTTTCTCCTAATCACATACGCACGCACGCACACATACATACACACAAACACACACACACACACACACACACATATAGACACAACATACACATACACATGATGCGCCAAATCCGACCAGCAACCTCCTCGTGGTGCGCGACGGGTAATGCTAACGCTGGCGGTAAATGGAAAAAATGTATGGGTAATTTTCATAATGTGATAACTCCGCGTAAAATAATCGTACGAACTTCACTTCTTTTTTTAATTTGTAGGGAAAAGTCCATATTTTTTGATTATTGAGATAAGATTTGCGAAAAAAATTTATTTTACCCCGTGGAGTGCGTCAAAGTACGCAATTTTTTAAAAACAAAACACGTCCTTACTTTTGAAGCAGTAACGTACGTGGGAGAAGAGTAAATTAAGAAACTGACGAGTGCTTTTTAAAGTAGAGACTTCGAGCTTTAAAATGAAAAAAAAAGTTTTCAAATACGATCATTTTTGGCGGAGTTATGCTCATTTGAAATCATGCAAAATTTTCACTTAAAAAAGATATGCGTTAATATTGTTGACGAGTGTATATCGACATATATATGTTTCAATACACGAATTTTCATGAACGCAGGCAATAACATACGCCTGCCGCTGCTGTTAATCCTTTCATTGATTAAGAGTATTAAAAAAAGAAAAAAGAATTAAATTATACATAAACAAAAATATTAAAATTTTAAATATTCTAATAAATATTCAAGAATCATATGTTGATATAGGATTAACAACAAAAGTTGATATTCCTGTCCTTAACAACTAAAAAAAAAAAAAAAAAAGAGATTAAATCTTGTGATACTAAATCTTTCGCTACATATACTTTTATAAAAGTGTCAGTATCTTTGAATGTTTCGCCTAGCGATTTTGAACTAAAACAACTTATATCAATATCATTGAGGCAGCAATAAAAAAGAGAAGAAAACTTGTATTTACAGAAGAAAATAAAAACTTGTTTAAAAATTATTATAATTGAAAAAAAATCTTAAATCAGTGTAAAAACTGCTATATCCGTTTTTTATTATCACATGTTTATTATGTTTTGGACTCATTTTTCTATGCTGCCATTTTATGTTAATGTTATAAAAAAATTCTCACAAAAATCTGACGAGAGAGAATATAGCGCAATTAATCAATATGTTACAAGATGAATTGATTAATAATAGTTTGATTTACCTCTCACTTAGGAACTAATTTCATTAATTAATAAGGCTAGAACTAAGGTTCGTTTTTTTGTTTTCATACATCTTTTATGCCTTTTACAATACCACATCATCAATATTAGTATCAGAACTACTAACATTAGTAGGCTGACAAGCATCTATTAAAATCCTTAAATATTCATCACTTAGATAACTAAGCACTTTTTGAGTACAATCATATGGCAATTCAGGAAAGATACTGTAGCAATTTTTATTGACTTGCTCAAGCAACTCCTTTCTTCTTTCCCCCATCCTAAAATGACTATTTATCATACTAGCATATATTGGAAATTTTATTTTATAATCATCCGATCTTAAGATTTGTACTATATTTTCATTTCCTAAGAGGATTGCTAAGTGATTTATACTTTTTGTCAAGAAATCATAAAATAAGGTGTTAGAATTGCCAATTTTCTCACTCCTCAGGCTTACCATTTCTTTCTCACATTTATTCTGAAAATCTCTTATTTCATAGTTGCTATCAATTGATAGTAAATTTTTTTCACTTACATAAAAATTTGCAGTTTTTATCTTAACGATGTGATGCTTAAAAATCCCAACAATTTTCTCACGTGAACAGATAGAATTGATTTTTATTTTATAAAAATCATAATAATTTCGCCTAGGATCATAATAATCACGCCTAGGATAATAATAATCATGCCTAGGATCATAATCATCATCAGAATCATAACTGTTAACTTTATTATAAAATGAACTACTAATACCAGCCATAGCAAAATCAAGCGGTGTGTCATTGTTTTTACTTATAATATTAATATCAGAACCGTGTTCTAGAAGAGCTGTAACAATTTGTGCATGCCCTCCCATAGAAGCAACGTGAAGTGCTGTACTACCATATTCATCTTTAGAATCAATGCCGGCACCGAATTTTAAGAGAACCTCGACAACTTTTAGATGACCTTTTTGAGCAGCAATGTGGAGTGGTGTTATGTCATTTTTAACTGTGGAGTTAACATCTGCATTATATTCCAAAAGAGCCTCAACGACTTTCACATATCCTTTTTGAGTAGCAGCATGAAGCGTTGTTATACCATTTTTAGTTTGAGCGTTTACACTAGCTCCCCTACTTAAAAGCAATTTGGCAATTTCTCCCTTAACATTAACATCAGAATCTTTATAGAGATGAAAATTAAAAAATCCTCCATCTTCGCCTAAAGCAGTAAAATGCAATGCCGTTCTTCCATATTTATCACTAGTGTTGACATCCGCACCATGTTGTAAAAGAATTTCGACAATTTCTCTGCATTTTTTCTTAACAGCAATATTCAGTAGTTCAGGATTATCTTTTACATTAGCTTTATTAGTTAAAAGAAGTTTGGTAATTTTTAAATCGGCATTCTCAGTAGCATAAAATATTGAAGTTTTTCCAGTTTCATCTTGAGCATTTACATCAGCTCCATAGCTTATCAATAGTTTGGCCACGTCATCCTGTTTGTTTTTGATTGCAACATGTAAAGGCATTTTCCAGATGTTGAGTTGTATAACATATTAACATCAGTACCATATTTTAAGAGTTCTTCTACAATTTTCAAATATCCTTTCTCAACAGCAGCATGCAGCAATTTACAATTATTCACATCTTCAGGATTGACAGTAAAACCATATTGAAGCAGATTTGCGACGATCTTACCATACTGTTTTCCATAGCCATGCACTGCAGCATTAAGAGCGTTCCTGTTACTTTTGTTATTCACATCAGGACAATGCTTTAAAACATGGTCAATAATCACTGGACGTCCTTCTTCAACAGCAAAGTGTAGTATAGTCTTACCATTCTTATCTTGAGCATCAACGTTAGCTCCGTACTCTAAAAGTAGCTTAACAACTTTCTCATGTCCTTTTTCAACAGCAAGGTACAATGGTGTATAAACTTCCCGAGATGTAGAAATATATGCAGAATTAACATAAGCTCCATGTTTTAAAAGATGCTCAACAATTTTCAAATGCCCTCCCTTTGCTGCGATATGAAGAGAAGTTATACCATCTTTTCTTTTAGCATCAACATTAGCACCTCTACTTAAAAGTAATTTGATAATTTCTTCACTACCGTTTCCAACAGCAAGGTGCAGTGGTGTATAACCTTCCCGAAATGTAGAGGTGTATGCAGAATTGACATGAGCTCCATGTTTTAAAAGATGCTCAACAATTTGTAAATACCCTTTCTTCGCTGCGATATGAAGAGAAGTTATACCATCATTTCCTTTAGCATCAACATCAGCACCTCTACATAAAAGTAACTTGATAATTTCTTCACTACCGTTTTCAACAGCAAGGTGCAGTGGTGTATAACCTTTCCAACATGTATAGGTGTATGCAGAATAGACATGAGCTCCATGCTTTAAGAGATTCTCAACAATTTTTAAATACCCATTAGCATCAACATTAGCACCTCTACTTAAAAGTAATTTGATAATTTCTTCGTCGCTATCTTGTTCAATAGCAAGATGCAAAGGAGTTATACTGTTACTGTCTCTAGCGTTAACATACGCTCCTCGATTTAAAAGTAATTCAATAATTTCCATTTTCTTACTTTCAACTGCGTTGTAAAATGGAGTTCTACCATATTGATTTTTAGCATCAATATTAGCACTTCTATTTAGAAGCATCGCAACAATCTCTATATCACCATTTATAACAGCATAGTGAAGAGGAGTATTAGAAGGTTTCTTTTTTTTGCTGTTAACTCTGGAACCATTTGTTAAAAGTAATTTACTAATTTCCGTATGTTTATTCTCAACAGCATCACGAAGTAAAACATATCCTTCTGACCATGCTTTTGAGTAAGATAGACCAAAAGAATTAATTAACAGTCTTACTGTTTTTAGACTTCCTTTGCGAACTGCAGAAATTAAACTGTAGCCTATATCCTGCTTATCACCCGCCATGACTATTTACCCTCTAAATTAAAACATTTTTTTTATATCAATGTAGCCACAGTTTGTTAAGTTATTTCAATTACTTCATAATATGTTTCATCAATTTGTTTTTCCTTAACTTTAATAACTTGAGATTTTAATAATGCAACATTAACCTACATAGATAATACATTATGTACAATTCGCATTCGGGACTTCTTCTTCTTCTATTGGTTCAATTGGCCCGTAGTGACCCAGAAAAGTCGATTCTAGCCGGCCATTAACAGCTTAAGGGGCTGACTGTTGCTTTTCTTCAATGGTTTAGGAGACGATTTTCATTGATCGAGAGGTTGAGCGAAGATGATTATTGGACCAACAAGTGAAGGTAATATCTTCTTCGAATGCGATTATTCTGAAAGGTGAAAGGAAAGAAAAATTCAAATTCAAAGATCAATTGCGGAATGGGAGAGTTTTCAATATCTTCCACGTCCTTGGCGGAAGTAAATATTATAGAAGGGATAAGAATAATGAGCGCGTGATAGTCGATGATAAAGGCCGCAGGAGAGTCAAAATAGGCTATGGAACCTTTAAATTTTCAAAGATTGCAGAAGGATTTATATAGAAGGAATTTTTGTGTGGTTCTCTTGTCGGGTGTATTGCGGGATGTAATTGCGCGAGTACCAGAAGAGACCGTATTTATCGAGGGATGAAAGTCTAAGGAGAAGATTTTTAGAATGTATTTAGATGTGGGATCTTTTTAAATATCATGCAGAGGGGACTCTCCCCGGCTCCCGCAAGGATAATGTCCGTGGGGGTGATTTTTCTCAGGCCTAAGCAAAGACGGATAGCTCTAAATTGAATCTTGTCCAAGAAACTCATGATAAAGTACTCTATAATAACAACGTGGTTATTAAAAGGGAATGTGACAGAGATTCTCTTTTGTTAATAATTCCGTGGCAATTCTACTGAAAGAGTGTAAAACCGTTTCTAAGCGGATCGCTGATTTTTTGACGGGGTGAAGACCTTTGATCTTAGGAGAGGCCGAATGATTGGAGGCCTTGAATAATTTGTTGAATCTCTGACGGGGTAAGTATTGCGATAATGGAAGAAAACATAGAAATGGAGGGGTGAGTCGGGTTGAAAGAGGCGGAAGGGAACTATTAGATTTATAGAAGGAGGAAGATTCGCTCCCAGAGCGAGATAAAGTGAGAGGAGAATCGGAAAATGTGACATTGGGATACGAAAATGACAGAACATATTATGTAGCAGGACCTTTTAAATAGCCATAAAACCGAATTAATAAGGAGTATTATTAAAATTTATATAAATTTACATTTATTTCTTGAAGGCAAATGCGTAACAAAAATTACAAAAAGATTTTATTAGAATTGTGAGTGCTGAAGAGGAGGAAAGTCCTCCGAAGAGAAGGAGAAGAAGGGGGGAGACCTTTTACCTCTAATGATTTCTTTGGATTTTGAAGAGGGAGTTCCTGTTGGCCGCATACTCTCCGATTTCTCTCTGAATGGCAAACTCAGAGCAGGAGGGAATGTCAGCTCTATGATCTCCTTTGCAGTTAAGGCATCTGGGAGGTACTTGAAATCTAGGGCATTGGTTCTTGGTGTAACTGTGGCCCTTATCTCCACAATGAAAAGATCGAGGTTGACTCTTGCAGTTAGCTTTGATGCCCGTATCTATAACAAGAATAGCATAGAGAGACATCGAGGAATAAAAGGAGTTACTGAATGTCTGACGTAAAACAAGGTTATGTGTTTTGGAAGCTTCTGTCCCTCGAAGGTAATATATAGCAACTAAGAGAGAGAGAGCGTATTCTTGTGAAACAAAACATTCTTTTTCCTCTTTGTCTTTATGGTGAATAATCTTTCGGTTCAGTCTATTGACAGCTACAACGTTGATGGGACTGGAAATCTTTTCCAAGATCATTTGTTCTGAGAAATCGATAGGAACTTTTCTGATTATCCCCTTACGAGTGATGCGGAAAGGTACGATGAAGGCAGCCAGATCTTTCTTCTGAAGTTGTTGGTCATTGACCAATTGATTAGCTGCCTCTCTAGTAGTAAGAAGGATGGAAACTTTGGGAAACGGATGAAGATAATGAAAGAGGGTAAGGGCTCGATTCTGAGTTGTGAATTTTTTCTATCGGTGAGCCATCAGTTTTTTTTTGCTTAGTTTCCTTCCCCAGTCAGAAATGTAACCTTGATTCAAAGTTGATTCAACGTCGATATGGTTGACAGCTAGTTGAGTCGATACGAAAGTCGATATTACTGCAATATCAATCATCCAATCAGATGAAGTGCAGCGTCGACTCAACGTTGATTCAACGTCAAAGCAATAATTTTTGATTGCATATATATATATATATATATATATATATATATATATATATATATATATATACATATATATACATACATATACAGGGTGTCCGGTATCAAACGGACCAACGCTCGTGAGCGGGTAGAGCGCAGTAAACTGAAAAGAAAAGTCCTTTACTATTTTGCTAAATTCGCAATAGTTATTGCGTTATTAATTAAAATATCTGAGATAATGAGCGCGTGGAAAACGAAAGGCAGGAATCGGTAGGCATGTACGATGGCTTACTTTTTTACGTCTCTTAACAACAGAAGCATCATCTGAGCGAGAGGTGGAGTCACGCAGCGAGCGACAAGCAACGCATGATATTTGTTGCTAAGAGATATAAACAAATAAGCCATACCTTACATGTCTACCGATTCCGGCCTACCGTTTCCCACGCGCTCATTAGCTCGGATATTTTAATTAATAACGCAATAACTATTGCGAATTTAACAAAATGGTACAGGACTTTTCTTTTCAGTTTATTGCGCTCTACCTGCTCACGAGCGGTGATCCGTTTGATACCGGACACCCTGTATATATACTGCAACATTAAATGATTCAATTAATAATCGCTTATAAAAAATTCTTGCGGGCCCGTGATTGATCAGCGCGTCAGAAAAGCTATAACACACCTTTTAATCACATATTGCTTGATTCGGCAATTGGTCAAATCTTTCGATGTGTGTTATACCCTAAGCTGCGTCGCTGCGATTATAGATCAAGTGGAGGATGGAGGAAATGTATGATATATGATCTGTTTGAGTGAATGCGCACGTTGCGGATATTGCTTATGTTACAAGTGTTTTATCGCGTTTTTAATTGTCACAATGGATATTGACATTACTAAGCGGGTAAGTACTATTTTTCTTATAAAATAATAATAGGATACACAATATAGGCGGTTATGACAACGTAAGCGTTTGTGACAACGTAACCTATAACAAACATTTTTTCTGTATTTTGATTTAGAGTTTTTTATATTTAGATTTGTTAATTTTGTTATTTTTTCCACGTATTTACCAGGTAAAGTGTGTATAAAAAGTATTTTTGCTTTGAATAATAAGGTGGCAGTTGGATATATATATATATATATATATATATATATATAATCAGTTCTGTTATATATATTGTTCCTATAAACAAAGAAAAGTTTTTCACATTCTTCTTATCACATGTCAATTATCTCATTTTTTGTCTATAGCGCTATAAACGTAGTTGGAAGAAAAGAGCTAAGAGGAGAGTTATAAAAAGGTTGAAAGTTAAAGAGCGACAAGATTATATTTTGAAAAGAGTCCATAAATTATTAGAACCAAAATGCAGGCTCAGTTGCAATAGTTCGAGCAACATTAATAACAGCAATTTGTCAATTTCAATAGACTCTGAAGAAGAAGAAAATTTGCAACTTGATGAATTAATAGATTTAAATCATCATTCTCAAAGTGAACTTGAGATTCAAGAAGATATAGCTTTCGAAAGACTTTCTAGTGTCATGAGTTTTGATGAAGATATAGATGAAAATGAAAATAGAGATGAAAATGAATGTATAGATGAGAGAAAATAGAGATGAAAATGAATGTATAGATGAGAGAAAATAGAGATGAAAATATAAATGAGAGTAAAAATACAGATGAAAATGAAAGTATATATGAAAGTAAAAATATGGATGAAAGTGAAAATATAGATGAAAATGAAAATGTTAATATAGTTTTTGAAAATGATCAGCAAAAGGAAAATTATGTAATATTAGCTTTACGTCAATGGGCTTTAGCAGGTGGTGTTATTTCTATGTCCAAAATAGATTAATTACTTGCAAAACTTCAACCTGTATTTAATAATCTGCCTAAAAGTTATAAAACTTTTTGAAAACTGATGATGATATACATATTACTCATTTTGAAAATAAAGGACAATTTTAGTATCGAGGAATCAAAAATTATTTGGATGGGCTTAATTTAAAAAAGTACTTGCAAGTAAAACAAAAAATTGAAATAGATATTAATCCTGACGGACTCCCTCTTCTTCGAAGTTCAAAGAAAAAATTTTGGCCAATATTAGGACATCTCGTAGGAACTAAAAATTATCCATTCATTATTGCTATTTATTTTGGGAATTCTGATCCAAATAATGTACAAGAGTTTTTACAAGATTTTGTAACTGAAGTTGATAATCTAATTTCTAATGGTTATGTACGATATAAAAAAAACTTTCATTTTTTTAATTAGACATATTCTTGATGCTCCAGCTAGAGAATTAATTAAATGTTGTATAGGTCATAATGGATATGCTTCATGTGAAAAATGTACAGTATGGGGAGAACGATTAGATTATAGGCAGACGTATATTGATTTACATGCTCCTTTAAGAACTGACGAAAGTTTTAAAAATCAAATGCAACCTCGCCATCATAAAGGAGTATCACCTCTTCTTCAACTTAATACCAAAATGGTCTCTCAGTTTCAATTAGAGCCCATGCATTTGGTATATGAAGATGTAGTTAAGAGATTATTACAAGCATGGAAGAATTGGATAAGTCCATGGAAACTACACTGGACTGTTGTAAACAGAATATCTGATAGGCTGATTCTATTAGCTTCTTCTTGTCCTCAGGACTTTACACGAAAACCAAGATCTTTACATGAATTATCATTTTACAAAGCAACGGAATTCCGTCGTTTATGCTTATATGATGGTATAGTAGCTTTTGCTTCACATCCTGATATAAATATTTATAAGCACTTTCTATTATTGCATTGTGGAATTTATATTCTTACAAGTCCTATTCTTTATAGAAGTTTTAACGATTGTGCAAATACTCTACTCAGAACTTTTATCCAACATTCTGTCACATTATTTGGAAAAATATTTGTGGTGTATAATGTTCACTCTCTTTGCCATTTGGCACAGGAATGTATTGATCATAGTTGTTTAGATACATTTAGTGCCTTTCGTTATGAAAACAAATTAAAAATTATTAAAAGTAACCTCAAATTTGGTTTTAAACCCATTCAACAAGCAGCAAAACGTGAGCTAGAACAAAATAAGAAAAACGTTGTATTTTTAGATTCTGATATAAATAAAATTATGTTTTCAAAAGAACACAGAGATATCAATGAAAATATTTACGTTGAACAATTTAAAAAAATTTCAGTAAATAATGTTATTTTTGAAGTAAATAATAGAGATTCATGCTTCAAAATAAGTGAAGGTAAAATTGCAGTCCTGAGAAATGTCATTCGCAGACAGGATAATATAATTTTTGTTGGCAATATTTTGAAAAATGTTACTGATTTTTATACATATCCTTTGCATTCCTCTGAACTTGGTATTGTCAAAGTATCTGATTTAAGTGAAGAAAGATTGGTATTTTCTTTAAATAATATTATTGCCAAATTTTGGCTCATTCCTACAAGAGATGATGAATATGTTTACATACTTTTACTTCATACTATGTCGTTTTACAAATAGAATGTCAAAATTTTTGTTCTATTCAGTATCATAAACATGAAATTTTGTTATATTATGCCGTCTATTGTGTATCTAATTGTAAAAGAGTAAGTAAAGTTAATTCTTTTATATATTTTATTGTTAGAAAAATTTTAAATCATTACACATCAAAATCATTATTATTTTTTCAGTTTATCGTTGTGAAATTTATAAATGAAGATGTTTATTTATACAAGAACGAAGAAGATGATTCTTTATTTGAAGTTGGTCTAACTAAATGGCTAAAACAATTAGATAAAGAGACAAATACAAAAATTTCTTGGCCTCCTAAATCTGAGCAGAGTACTGCAATTAAAAAAGAAGCAGATGCATTTCCTTCATGGCCGATATATAATGTTACTGTTTTAAAATTGTATGGTATGTTGTTTCTCATTGTGTTTTTTACTTGTAAAGTTATTGTCTTTTTAATTGTATTTCCTAGATACACTTTTGGCTGCACGAAATGCACGAAATGGATATATTATGTCGTCTAATTATGAAACAGAGTGTGAATTTGGTCGTGGTAAACGTAAAAAAAATTAGCGACAATTTTCATGTGATGAATCTCTTTCGACAGAAGTGACAAAAAAGAAGAAATTTAAAAATATTTCAACTTCTAATGATTCAGATTTTGATAGAGATGATAGTGCTATAAAAAAATTTAAATTTAAACATGCTCCTTCTCCGCCACTTATCTTGTTTCGATCACAAAATAATAAAGTAAAACAATACCAAAGCAATATTACCACAGATAACAAAACAAGAAAATTGAAAGATTACAGAAAAATAATAAACAATTAGAAAAAAAATGACAAAATGTTGATATTTTTTAAAAATCATAAATCTAAAAAGAATCTCCTACTTACAAAAATATGTCAAGCAAGGAAGATATCTTCAATTACGGATAACAAATCAAAAATCATAGAGACTGCAAGACAAAAACAGAAATGTTTGATAGAAGATAATGTAAGTTTTTCTATACATATGTCGCACATGCAACGTGGTGTAAGTCATAATTTTATTGATATAAATTTAAATCTTGAAATGTTTTCACGTAAAGATGATATCTGATGCTACAGAAGAAAATATTGATCCTAATATTCTACGAAAAGACGATTTTTCAATTAAAGTTCAGGATATGTCATCAAATAAAGATGTATCTCCAAGTACAAGTGCAAGATCGATAAATATAGAGACACCAGGTACATATTATATTTATCGAGCAGATACGAGATACACGTGCAGAGACGTTGTGATCTCTGCACCTTCTTTTAACTTGTTGAAGAATCGTGAGATACGTCGCTTGCCATGACTAAATCTCGTAATTTACTTATCGTCAAGGCAAGGATCTCTTGAAATGATAATACAATATTATATTCCCTCTCGAGTATCTGCTTCATCTCCGTATAGCCCAGTGAATCGACACCCAGCTTTTCGAAGCTGTCATTGAGATTCGTCGAGTGGACGTTTTCAAAACCGAGAATATTGGCAACGACTTGGTCCAAGTCAACTATGTCACCTTTATTCGTGGATTTGTTTTTCTCGGCTATCACCATAGATGATAGTACCGGGAACGGTTGTTGAAGAAAGATATCCATGGTTGCAAGGCAACTAGTCATACGTTGCGGTAAAATATCGTTTGAATCAACGCTTTGATTCTTCATCGAATCTGTAATAATAACAGTATCATATAATGAAATCGTAAAAAACGATTATTGTCGACTTCAGTGATCCATTATATATATATAGAAATATTTACCAATTTACCTTTTTTTTTAAATAACATAACGTTATTACTTTGCTATATTACTTGTAAATATTTTATACGAAAATAATAGTTTATCTCTAATTCTTCCTTTATACATTCTTGTGCCTTTCTTGCAACAAAAGTTTGTTTTAAAATTATACTATAACAATACAATATAGAGGAGATACCTTCTTCAAAGAATCGTGCAAAACTGTTATGCTGATCGAAAATATTTATAAAGTAGAATGAAGGCATTATATTGAGTTCAATTTATATAAAATTAAAAGGAGCAATAAATTAAAAAATGGGGGATCACTAAGTTTTATAAAAACAGGTGAAGAAAGCTCACACACCTGTATATAAACCGACATCTCCGATAATACTCCATTGAATAGCGAGACCGGGCAAACCGGCAGCATGTCTCTGCTCCATCATTCTCTCCATAGCCGAATTCGCAAGACCGTAATTGGATTGACCCGAATTTCCGCGGCTGCACGACAAGGATGAAAACACAACAAAATGATCTAATGACGGACAGTATTTTCTCGAAGTCGCATCCAGATTCTTGGTACCGTTGACTTTTGGCAAAGTTGCAGTTTCGAAGTCGGCTACTTGCAGATTCTCGAACAAAGCATCGCATAGCACGGCCGCCAGATTAAATATACCTTCTACCGGTGCCAGCTGGTTGCTTTCATCGATCAAACGTTCGGCGCCTGATAACGTCGTGACATCTGCCGTAGAGATGACGATTTTGGTGCCTCTCTCACGCCAATATCGCACGCGCGACGCCTGATAACCAGTGCTTATGCCGGTACGCGACACGAGAATAATTAATCTGGCACCACGAGCGATCATCCAATCGGCTAGTTCCAGACCGAATCCACCAAGACCGCCAATTAGCACGTATGATTTCTCCGGATTCATGTAGGTCCGCGATACGGCCGCGATCGTCTTCGGCATCGGCAGTACGTGTTTCTGCGGCTCTTCGTCTCGAATTTTCACCAATATCTTGCCGATGTGCTTCCCCGTAGTCATAGACCTGAATCCTTGTTCGATGCATTCCTTCGAGAACACGGTCGCCGGCAACGGACGCACCACGCCGTAATCGATACCCTCCGAAACAAGTCTAATTGTTTCTTGTTTGTCCGCGCAGTTTTCAAACATAGTCTCCAGCAGTATACCGTGAAAGGAGTTGGTATTTGAGAACATCGACATATCTATACATTTATCGTTCAACACATCGTATTTCTCGATCTCAAGGAAGCGACCGTTCGTCGCAAGGCATCTTATGCTGGCACGTAGTTTCTCTTCTGTCAACGAATTCAGCACCACGTCGACCCCACGTCCCTGGGTCTCGCTAGAATCAGCCGTACGAAATTCGTATCTCGGGAATTGCCGATGCGCTTGTCGGTTAACTGGGGAAAAGTTCTCTTGAGATACAACCGCTTCTCCAACGTGTCGACGGTGGTGAAGACGTTGCAGCCGGCATGCAGCGCGATGACGATTGCCGCTTGACCAAAGCCGCCCGCACCGGAGTGAATCAACACACTCTCGCCTGCTTTCAGTCGGCCTCGTACAATTAGAGCGTAGTAACTGGTCACGTAAGTAACCGGTATTGTTGCCGCCTGCTCCAAAGTCCACTTGTCGGGTACTTTCCAAAGAAAATCGGAATCCGCCAGTACAGTGGTCGCCAATCCTCTGGCCTTCACTATACCCATTACTCTACAGCCATTTCTGTCTCTTCCAGAGAACTCAAGTCCTAATGCACAGCCCTCCGTAGTTATCCCTAATGATGAAAGAACCTTCGTCGATAGTTTACCAAATGCCAGCATAATATCCCTGTTGTTAATATACAAAATTATTTTATTAATTAGTATTTATCATAACAAGTTATCCCGATGTTATAAGGTGAGTTACGTTCGCCGACACTTGCCTAAAGTTTAATGATGCGTAATACACACTGCAGAGTGTATTTGTATATTTGGTGTGACAGTACGTTAACGGACTTTGAATCCACTTGAGGCTACTCAAGTCTCCCGTCATTAATATATTAACATAAGCGTGCTCCACTTGCACGTCGCTATGCAAATCTAATTGCAAATGCCGATAGCTGCCCCATTGATCTCCCTTTAACACATTAGACGTTAGTTCTTTATTTAGTTGCTCTACATAAAATTGTGAGGATAAATCGAATTTGGGAGCGTTACGGTCTTGAATGAAGACGTAACGTGCGTTTGTAGTCTCACGGCGGATGCAGGTCATGAATCCGATTAGACCTGTAAATGAAAAGTAACAAGATACCTGATTATTCACTGATAAACGTTCGGACAAAAATATTATTTTGAAATGTACATTTTTTAGAATTTGACACAAAGAATTAAGTTTTTGTAATATTAATTATATAAATATTATTATATATAATCATTATAGAAATATTATTTGTATATATATTATATACATATTATATAAATATTATTATATACATATATTTATATAAGAGAATAATGTAATTTTTCATAAATTCTTTTCGTAAAGTCTTTTTCATAAATTTACCTAATGACTCTTCGCCTTGAGACACAAAAAGTACTTCTTGACTTTCGCGGTCGAATTTTTTCAGTACTGCCTTTGCATTTTCCAACCATGAGAAATCTCTTCCTGTAATTTGTATAACGATCGGTTCTATCTTCTTCCTTCGCTTTTTCAACAAGAGATAACTCTTTCCCGAGGAATCGATTTGTTCTCCGACCAACATCAGATCCGTCTCCTTTAGCGCGGTCTTCAAGTCAAGTTGTGCGGCAGTTTCCTCCAGAAGAATAAAACCATTTGATTTTAAGGCAGTCGTCAGGTTTTTAAGAATGGTACACGATTGATCAGACAAAACTTCCGCTGCTATGATGAGATGCATATTCTGAGCTGGATATATATTGTTAGCATCCCACGTCACAACGTTAACATTCGCTTTCATTTGATTGATATTTGTCGTGTAATCACTGGCGGAATTTGCGGCTATCTGTAAATCAATCTGAAACAACAGAAACGATAAGTTCACACGCTCTTAAAACGTGTACGCAAAAAAAGTTGAAATGAATAAAATTCAAGTAATTACACAAAGGTGTATGTTGTAGATGGTGGCACGAGAATCTTAACAAAACTACTCGGACTCTTGATAAATTGCAGGTGGCATAAGATCTCTCTAGTACATAGTAGAGTCTCCACCGTTCTTCGCGAAAGGCTGGACATTAACGCAATACTGCTCAGAATACAAAAATAACGTAGGAACTGCCTCCAGAATTTGCATATTAAAACTCAAAGAATTAACATATTAAGAAATTTGCATTTCAGTATTACGAGATTCTCAATCGAAACTACTTATACAAGGCTATTCTGTTTATTTTTAGAAGTCACAACTGTGTCTCTAAAATTTTATAGTGAATACTTACATCAAATAAGGTCTCGTCATAGATAATATCGAGAACAAGCGGGGCCAAGAGACTACTCGCGGATCGATTGCCCGCGACTTCCATGGCTTTGATTTTCAATGTGGTTGTATTCTCGCGTACAATTTGTAATAACACGGTGAGCGCATGAACCTTTCCTTTAATCGGATCTTTTAGGTCTAGACTGCACGGATTTTCATAGGGGATGAAAACGTAACGTTCGTACTTGGGTCTTGTTTGAATCTGTTGTCGCTTAGATGCGATAGTCTGCGAATCTCTAATTTCAATACCGCCTGATTTGACGATATCGATATTTTTATAGTAATATACCGGCAATCTGTTGTCGTTTCGTAACTCGTCGATTAATCGTTTGTGAGAAACGGGATCGAACGCAGCGTATCGAATTTTCGACACATATACCAATCCCCTGTCGCTGGCCAATAGTTTAAATTGAAACATATTATCTATGTATGAAGACCATTCGTTAGACCAGTGTATCTCTCCGATATTAAAATTACTGTCACAGGATTTTATGCCTTTGAAAATACCGTTGTGTTCGTATCCGCGCAGCCTTAATTCCTTATAAATGTCATCGATATTCAAAAGTAAGAGTTCCTTTTCGACGAGTGGCATCTGTAGAGGTGGTAGGTCCAACCAATCTTTTCCGATGCTCTCAGCAGCGCGGATGTTTCCGCTAAAAACAACCATATTGGCTTCGCGGACCGTGAAATCACCCGTTCCCTCGAGGATGCTTACCGAAAACTTGATTGTTTTATTTTCAGGTATAAAAGTAATGCGCTGGAACCACAATTTCTCAAAAATAATCGGCAGTCGCTCGAAATCGGTGTTGCGTAGTTTCGCGAAAGTTTTCCAAACCAGCAGCACAAGATTGGCGCTCGGAAAAATGATTCTCCCGTCGATTTTGTGTCCCGCTAGATATGCATCTGTTTCTCTCGACAGATTTATTTGCACTACATGCTCCCCGGACCATCTTTCTGACTTGTGCTTATTATCAGGTACATCCCATGTGGCGGAGTGATCCCACTTGACTAAAGATCCGATCATCGGTGTTCCGAGACAAACGGGAAAACTGATCGGCGGATATAGCTTAGAGATGTCGGGTTGCGCGCCGGCCATGTACAATTTTCCCAAATTACACAGCAGAAAAACCAGATTGTTTGAATGATTTCAATTTTGAAGGCTGATGTTGATCACTGTCGACGATAGCGATTTGTGCAGGATCTTCTGCAACAGGCAATGTGGCGCAATTTCGATAGTAATCGCATTCTTCGGAATGTGTGCGATTGCCTCTCGAAAAAGTACGGGAGACAGCATATTGTTCACGTGATACTCCGATGAGCTGAACTGTGCAAGCGGGGTGTTCCATGCGACTTTCAGTATGGAACTGGAGATCCATCTGTCAGACCTTTGCTTCGGTTTTGGTATAATCACGTCGAGGCATGCGCGCAACTTACATCTGGCCGGGGCAACATATTTGCTGTGGAAGGCGATGCCGGAACACTTGACCATCTTTGCGAAGATATTTTTCAGCACTTCTACGAACTTCTTTATAGATACGGCCGGGCCGGAAATGGTGACCAAGTCTGCAGAATTGTCACAGGCTAGACTGATATCGGGCGGACATATCTTTTTGGCTTCTTCCCAGTTCAAACTGATCGCCGCCATAGCGCCTGGTTCCAAGTCGGAGTCTGCGATAGACTTTCCTCTGTAATAGGCTGCCATTATAGTTTGCTCTAGTGTAAATGCGCCGTCGGCGTAGGAGCAACTTAATTCACCAACCGAATGTCCAACTATGCCATCTGGTTTTACACCTATGGATGTCAACATATCCATTAGAGCGATTTGAATAGCCACGATCGACACTAATGCAACTATCACATTCTCGTATATCTCGTCGTTGCCGTTTATAATAATATTCATTAGATCGACGTCGTGGCTTTTCAACACGTCCGCGCACCGCCGCAGACTGCGTTGGCATATGTCAATGCCAAGGAGTTCGCGGCCCATGCCAGGCCATTGTGTTCCCATGCCGGAAAATATAAACCATATCGGACGTTTCTCGTCATAATTTGTTGTGGCTATCTCGCGCGTATTATCATGAGCGAGTATCTCGTAACCTCGAGTCTCGTGTCCTGTTATGTTGTCGCTATGAATTGTATGTAGTAGAGATAGAAACTCGTTGTTTTCTCGATATTCGTTCGCTTTATGCAGTAATACGTGCACAGCTTCTTTTGTGCGGCCCGATACCGCCATCAATTTTGGCAACAGCGATTCGACAGCACTCGGCACCGATGTCATCTTTGACTTCGAATTGCTTCGCAAAATAACGTGCGAATTCACGCCACCGGCGCCGAACGAATTGATGCCCACGAGACCGCCGTTCCACGGCGTAGGCTTGTCGATCACACGAATCCGTCCTTCTTGCAATGCAGATATATTCGAATTTGGAATAGCGAAGTGGAGGTTCGCGGGAATCACACCGACTTCCATCGCTATCAGCACTTTGGCGATCGAGCACAATCTGCTGGCGGATTCCGGGTGCCCCATATTTGACTTTACCGAACCGATTAACAGCGGTGTCTTTCTATTTTTGCAGAAAAATTTATCAATGGCAGCGAGTTCGCACGAATCACCCGCTTGAGTACCGGTACCATGCGTTTCTACGTAATCCACGTCTTCAGGATTAATTCCTGCCTCGCTATAGACCTCGTGCAACATCATGTACTGCATGTCACTGCTCGAGTTCATGATACCTTTTGATTTATATCCGTCCGTGTTGTTCGCCGTATTTATCACAGTGGCATATATTCTGCGCGCATTTGTCGCCTTTTGCAGGTAGATTGCAACCACTGCTTCGGCTCTCACATAACCATCAGCTGTGATATCGAATGACTTACTTCTGCCATCCTTGGACATCATATTCAGTTTATTGAAATGAATGGTATCGACCGGATCGAGAATTATATTTAATCCGCCGACGATAGCGGCGTCGCATTGACCGGTGCGAATCGCGACAACTGCTTGATGCATAGCAATTAATGATGAAGAGCAAAGCGTATCCAAAGCGTAACTGGGTCCAATAAAATCGAATGCATAGGAGATTCGGTTGGCAAACATTGCTCTGCTACTTCCGAGGAATCCGTATCCTACAAACAGGTGATAAGTATCTGTTTATTTATTTTCAAAATATATCATATGTATTTGCAGTTTGACGTGTATTTGGAGCGAAAATTTAATATTTGCTAATAATAAGCAAACCTTCAGAAATAATTTACACACATATATATATATATATATATATATATATATATATATATATATATATAATGTATATATAAAATATATAATATATAATGTTTAAGTAATATAAAATTATAAATTTATGATAAAATATTTTTCTTTTGAGAGAGACAACAAAACAGCTGAAGTATAGTAATTAATATCAATATTCCACATATATATATATATATATATATATATACATGTTTAAAAATTCTTTGCGGTCTTTACTACATTTTGGTCCAATTAATGCAACCAAAGACAGAGCTGAGAAAGTTACATTAGAAAAGTAACTCGTTATTGTTACCAATTTTTAAAAGTAAGTAACTCATTAAGTTAACGTCAAATAATAACGAAACGTTACTACTACCGTTACTTTTTTAAATGTTAATATAAGAGCAATTAAAACACTCATAATTTACATTTTAAGCATTATTTTATTTTAAGATAAAGAAGAGCGATATATTTGATAGTGCTATCGCAATTGATATAACATGTGTAATAACTTTTGTAATAATAATTAATTTTCAATAATAGAAAATGTTTAAAAGTTATAAATAAGTTTTTACAGAATTTCAAATTCTGTAGATAGTTCTGTAGTAAAGTTAAGAATAAATTTACCTATGTTCAAATCGCGAACGATCAATTTACCGATGCTAAATTCAAGAATAATAAAGTCATAAATTCTCGTAGCCGTGCTGCCTTTACAACAGAGACAATCAGCAAATACGCGCTCAATAACAATCGATATATTTGCTCCTCTTTGTATTTACATCTCGTCGGTAATCAAAAGACAACCGTTTCGATATTCATCGAAATATTCAGCGTTTACCCGGAGCCGGAGATTTCCCTTCTCCGTTCTTCGAAGATTCGAGACGTTTCTCCGAAGGGCTATAAATACCGAGGCCGCGATTGTCTAACTTCTTTTGTCGAGCGTATAATCGATCATTCAATAGCTAGTAACTCGAATTCAAGTGCGAGCACGGCGACAAGCTAATTATCTGTATTGCGATCGGAGCGTGTTGAAGAATTGCGAGTGTGATTAATCCGAACGTTAAAATTCGACGTAAAATTAAGAGGATCGGACTCTTCAAACCTTGACGTCGTCATTGTATTCAACGCGACTGCATCTTATCATCATTGAAATAAAGACTTTAATAACGGATCGCTTCTAACATCGCATTTCGTTCAACTTCAATTTCCGAATTCCTCGATCATTCTCTCTCTCACTCACTCCCGTCTGACTTTCTGCCGCCATCTCCAAACCTCGACCGCAAAGCTGAAGCACAATAGCATTCGCTATCCTTCTCGCTCCTCAGTTTTTCCGAGCTTTCAATCCTGTCTCTCCAAATTCAACTCTCTCTCGCGATCGGCAATCTCTCTGAGCTTAGTTCGCAGTGACAAAATTCAGAACGTCCGCGCGCGAACAAAGATAAAGCATCGAAATATTTTTTTTTGAGGCAGCCAAAAGATCACTTTTAATTATGGTACATAATTAATTAATTTTTTCACTTGATCCTCAGCAAAGTGTTCAAAAAATCCAAAAACTTAAGGTGGCGTAATTACCTGCACTGACCTTACATTATTCTTATCTCTAATTCTTTGATTCATTAATATTTTTACAAGAATCTTTGTTTTAAGACATCAAACGCTGTTGCACAAATCTCCTAGTAGTAGTCCTTTGAAGTCGATTGTAACAAAATGCGTATGAATTGTGTTAGGTTTAAACTTCAGCACAATCGAATCGAAGAGACTACTACTAGATGGCTTTTGGATCGAAATTGAATGACTTGAATCAAAGGTTCTCGTATGAGGATTAGTAACTCAAGGAGAACAAAATGTCAAGATGATGTCATTGTGACGTCAAGATGACGAGAAAATATCAGAGTTTGATCACTAAACTATCATGACTCCAAAATGACTGTACATTGACTCGTCATAAAGTCATTAATAACGATATTTTGACTTTCAGGATTTTAATTCGCATATTTTCGAAAACATAATTTTTTCTGCGAGGAGATTGCCTGGCACTTATTGATTGAAATTATCATATATATATATAAATATATTTATTTCACTTTATTTATTGAAAATTTTAGTTTTATGACATCACAAAACCGTCCTTGCCAAGAACCATAATGACGTCATCATGACTTATAGAACTGACTTTTGAAAGATGTCATTTTGACATAATTTTGACTTATGTGTTCTCCTTGGGTAAATTAAAGAATCAGAGACAGGGATAATATAATTGAGATCTTTCTAAACATTCTTAGATATGAGAACTCTATTAAAGGAAACTGAATAAAATTATACATACCAAAGCACCAAACGTATACTATGTTCTCGATGTGGTTGCACCTCTTTATATACCTCTTCTAATAATCCCCTCTCATTGATCTTGAATAATATGGTGTGATATATGTCGTGTATGATGATTATGTAAATGTCCACACATATCATAAAAAGGTCAAAAGACATCTTAAAGATGTCTAAAGAACGATAAGACGTCTTTAAGACATTTTTTAGACCTCTTTTAGGGGCATGTGCTCTCTGGGTGTTTTCTCATTGTACATATGAATAAAGTGCAAAGATTAAGAAAATAAATTATTATTGTTATTATACCCAAGGAGAACAAAGAGTCAAGATAATGTCATTGTGACGTCAAGATGACGGGAAAATATCAGAGGTTGATCACTAAACTATCATGACCCCAAAATGACTGTACAGTGACTCGTCATAAAATCATTGTATGACGATATTTTGACTTTCAGGATTTTAATTCGCATATTTTCGAAAACATAATTTTTTCTGCGAGGAGATTGCCTGGCACTTATTGATTGAAATTATCATATATATATAAATATATTTATTTCACTTTATTCATTAAAAATTTTAGTTTTATGACGTCACAAAACCGTCCTTGCCAGGAACCATAATGACGTCATCATGACTTATAGAATTGACTTTTGAAAGATGTCATTTTGACATCATTTTGAATTATGTGTTCTCTTTGGGATATATATATGATTATTATTATTATTATATTATTTATTATTATTATATATTGTTTTTTATTATTATATTTTCTTATTAATATTTTTGGCTTAAATTTGCAATTTAAATGCACTTCTATATTTAAATAAAAAAAAATAAATGCATTTATGCAATATCTCTTTAAATTATCTCCGAATTACACTTGAGTAATACGCAATTAATTCCGTCTCAACTGATATAAGAAAACTGAAATAAAAAAATTATTAAAATACACACGTGGCATTTTTTTCAAGTATCAATTATTAATCGTGAGAAACATGTTGCATATGTTGCATCTCAAGGCTTTATCTGATTTATACAATTAAAATGTTATTAAGATCATAAGTGCAAATGTAATGAATTTTAATATGTAATCAAGATTCATCTATTTAATCATATCACGTCTTAAGACTGCTTTCAGCTGAAAGTTGCAGGAAAAATATAAATACGCCTTTATATGTATAATATGATTATAAATACGCCTTAGAGTTGGGTGAGATTATACCTTTTTAAAAAAAAGTAAAAAAAAGGCGCCAAGTACACGCGCCATAGTTTTCGTGAAAAACTTTTATACGTATTTACAAAATAGTGTTATTTTAACTGTAAAAAACTACTGTAAAAAGCTATCTTCAAAACAGTTATTATAACGTACAAAAATAATGATATCAAAAAATTGCGCAAACTAAAAATAAAAACTTATAAATATATTTAAACAAAAATAATTGTACAAATTAGTTGTTTAATTTCCTACATACATAATGATATCAAAAATTGCACCAACTAAAAATAAAAGCTTATAAAAATATTTTAACCAAAAAAAGTTGTACAAAACATGTAGTTTTAATTTCCTACAAAAATAATAATATTAAAAAATTGCGCCAAATAAATAAAAATTTATTGCTTAAAAAAGTTTATAAAACATAAAAAATTTACAATTTTTATTTTTACAAAAATTAAAAATAAAAATTTTTTAACAAATTTTTAAACAAATTGCAATTGTGATTCTTGGGTGCAAAATAATCAAGCTTGTTAGGAAAGGTTGTTAGGAAAGTTTGTATAAATTGTAAAAAAAGTAAGAATTATTTTAAAAGATCGTGTATCAACTGAATGAAAATTACAATATGAACAAGTTAGGTTTGGACTAACAAAAGTATAATTTTTCTAATAAATTATTTGTTCATTTTTGTAATTTTTACTCAGTTGTGTAATACACACAATCGATTCCCTGTCTTATTCTTACTTTTCTTTAGAATTTATACAACTGCACCTTTCTTACGATAAGCTTGATTTTCCTGCACACAAGAATTACAATTTCAATTTATTTGTAATTTAAAAATATTAAAATGATTTAATTCTTTGCAATATTACATAAATATTATATAAATATTGCAGTAATACAATTGTGATATGTCACCACTATATTACTGCGATTCATTTTGGTGGACATTTTAATATTACTGAGATATCTCAGTAATATTCCAGAAATATTTATGCTATATCTCATTGTAATATTGCTATGAATAAATAATATTGTTGTAATATTGCTGTAATATTACATGCTATGTGGGATATATATATATTTAAAATAACATTTAAAAAACGGCATTTCGTAAATTTATAAACGGTTCTATTATAATTTTTGCAAAAGCTGCTTCAATTTTATTCTCTTGCTCTGATAGTAACGACAAAGTAACTATTTTTATTAGTAATTCTTGTGATTGTTTAGCTTTGACAATTTTCCTTCCTAATACAGTGAACTGACTATTTGTTAGTTTTTTATGTGAATAATTCCGTAAAAGCAAAAGGTTGATTGATTAGCACGTCACTTTTACTTATGCGTAACGCGTTGACGCGTTTTAAATGTAGGAGCTATTATAAAGAAAAATTGCATTAAAAATTTTGACGGTAATATAAAATATAGCAAACTTTACCGTTTCTCCCTACTTTATTTCTGTCTTAGATTACATTTTTAATATGTTTTACATTGAGAGCCTTACTAAATTTTAAATTGTTAAATATTTATGATGCATATTATATCAACATAAAAATAATTGTTTTACAACAATCATATAATTCATTTAATCACACCAGTCCATTGAGATACTTTTATAAATTACAGTAAAATAAAATCACCATTATTTAGATATTTAGATATTGGAAATAAGAGTTTTAAAAGAAAAACATATAAAAAGTTAAAGAGTATATACACGTGCAGAGACGTTGTGATCTCTGCACTTTCTTTTAACTTGTTGAAGAATCGTGAGATACGTCGCTTGCCATGGCTAAATCTCGTAATTTACTTATCGTCAAGGCAAGGATCTCTTGAAATGATAATACAATATTATAATCCCTCTCAAGTATCTGCTTTATCTCCGTATAGCCCAGTGAATCGACACCCAGCTTTTCGAAGCTGTCATTGAGATTCATCGAGTGGACGTTTTCAAAACCGAGGATATTGGCAACGACTTGGTCCAAGTCAACTATGTCACCTTTATTCGTGGATTTGTTTTTCTCGGCTATCACCATAGATGATAGTACCGGGAACGGTTGTTGAAGAAAGATATCCATGGTTGCAAGGCAACTAGTCATACGTTGCGGTAAAATATCGTTTGCATCAACGCTTTTATTCTTCATCGTATCTGTAAAAACAACATTATCATATAATGAAATCGTAAAAAACGATTATTGTCGACTTCAGTGATCCATTTTATATATATAGAAATATTTACCAATTTACCTTTTTTTTAAATAACATAACGTTATTACTTTGCTATATTACTTGTAAATATTTTATACGAAAATAATAGTTTATCTCTAATTCTTCCTTTATACATTCTTGTACCTTTCTTGCAACAAAAGTTTTTTTTTAAATTATAATATAACAATACAATATAAAGGAGATACCTTCTTCAAAGAATCGTGCAAAACTGTTATGCTGATCGAAAATATTTATAGAGTAGAATGAAGGCATTATATTGAGTTCAATTTATATAAAATTAAAAGGAGCAATAAGATAAAAAATGGGGGGTCACTAAGTTTTATAAAAAGAGGTGAAGAAAGCTCACACACCTATATATAAACCGACATCTCCGATAATACCCCATTGAATAGCGAGACCGGGCAAACCGGCAGCATGTCTCTGCTCCATCATTCTCTCCATAGCCGAATTCGCAAGACCATAATTGGATTGACCCGAATTTCCGCGGCCGCACGATATGGATGAAAACACAACAAAATGATCTAATGACGGACAGTATTTTCTCGAAGTCGCATCCAGATTTTTGGTACCGTTGACTTTTGGCAAAGTTGCAGTTTCGAAGTCGGCTACTTGCAGATTCTCGAACAAAGCATCCCATAGCACAGCCGCCAAATTAAATATACCTCCTACCGGTGCCAGCTGGTTGCTTTCATCGATCAAACGTTCGGCGCCCGATAACGTCGTGACGTCTGCCGTAGAGATGACAATTTTGGTGCCTCTCTCACGCCAATATCGCACGCGCGACGCCTGATAACCGGTGCGTATGCCGGTACGCGACACGAGAATAATTAATCTGGCACCACGAGCGATCATCCAATCGGCTAGTTCCAGACCGAATCCACCGAGACCGCCAATTAGCACGTACGATTTCTCCGGATTCATGTAGGTCCGCGATACGGCCGCGATCGTCTTCGGCATCGGCAGTACGTGTTTCTGCGGCTCTTCGTCTCGAATTTTCAGCAAAATCTTGCCGATGTGCTTCCCCGTAGTCATAAATCTGAATCCTTGTTCGATGCTTTCCTTCGAGAATACGGTCGCCGGTAACGGACGCACCACGCCGTTCTCGATACCCTCCGAAACAAGTCTAATTGTTTCTTGCTTGTCCGCGCAGTTTTCAAACAGAATCTCCAGCAGTATACCGTGAAAGGAGTTGGTATTTGAGAACATCGACATATCTATACATTTATCGTTCAACACATCGTATTTCTCGATCTCGAGGAAGCGACCGTTCGTCGCAAGGCATCTTATGCTGGCACGTAGTTTCTCTTCTGTCAACGAATTCAGCACCACGTCGACCCCACGTCCCTGGGTCTCGTCTAGAATCAGCCGTACGAAATTTGTATCTCGGGAATTGCCGATGCACTTGTCGGTTAACTGGGGAAAAGTTCTCTTGAGATACAACCGCTTCTCCAGCGTGTCGACGGTGGTGAAGACGTTGCAGCCGGCATGCAGCGCGATGGCGATTGCCGCTTGACCAACGCCGCCCGCACCGGAGTGAATCAACACACTCTCGCCTGCTTTCATTCGGCCTCGTACAATTAGAGCGTAGTAACTGGTCACGTAAGAAACCGGTATTGTTGCCGCCTGCTCCAAAGTCCACTTATCGGGTACTTTCCAAAGAAAATCGGAATCTGCCAGTACAGTGGTCGCCAATCCTCTGGCCTTCACTATACCCATTACTCTACAGCCATTTCTGTCTCTTCCAGAGAACTCAAGTCCTAATGCACAGCCTTCCGTAGTTATCCCTAATGATGAAAGAACCTTCGTTGATAGTTTACCAGTTGCCAGCATAATATCCCTGTTGTTAGTATACAAAATTATTTTATTAATTAATATTTATCATAACAAGTTATCCCGATGTTATAAGGTGAGTTACGTTCGCCGACACTTGCCTAAAGTTTAATGATGCGTAATACACACTGCAGAGTGTATTTGTATATTTGGTGTGACAGTACGTTAACGGACTTTGAATCCACTTGAGGCTACTCAAGTCTCCCGTCATTAAATTATTAACATAAGCGTGCTCCACTTGCACGTCGCTATGCAAATCTAATTGCAAATGCCGATAGCTGCCCCATTGATCTCCCTTTAACACATTAGACGTTAGTTCTTTATTTAGTTGCTCTACATAAAATTGTGAGGATAAATCGAATTTGGGAGCGTTACGGTCTTGAATGAAGACGTAACGTGCGTTTGTAGTCTCACGGCGGATGCAGGTCATGAATCCGATTAGACCTGTAAATGAAAAGTAACAAGATATCTGATTATTCACTGATAAACGTTCGGACAAAAATATTATTTTTAAATGTACATTTTTTAGAATTTGAAACAGAGAATTAAGTTTTTGTAATATTAATTATATAAATATTATTATATATAATCATTATAGAAATATTATTTGTATATATATTATATACATATTATATAAATATTATTATATACATATATTTATATAAGAGAATAATGTAATTTTTCATAAATTCTTTTCGTAAAGTCTTTTTCATAAATTTACCTAATGACTCTTCGCCTTGAGACACAAAAAGTACTTCTTGACTTTCGCGATCGAATTTTTTCAGTACTGCTTTTGCATTTTCCAACCATGAGAAATCTCTTCCTGTAATTTGTATAACGATCGGTTCTATCTTCTTCCTTCGCTTTTTCAACAAGAGATAACTCTTTCCCGAGGAATCGATTTGTTCTCCGACCAACATCAGATCCGTCTCCTTTAGCGCGGTCTTCAAGTCAAGTTGTGCGGCAGTTTCCTCCAGAAGAATAAAACCATTTGATTTTAAGGCAGTCGTCAGGTTTTTAAGAATGGTACACGATTGATCAGACAAAACTTCCGCTGCTATGATGAGATGCATATTCTGAGCTGGATATATATTGTTAGCATCCCACGTCACAACGTTAACATTCGCTTTCATTTGATTGATATTTGTCGTGTAATCACTGGCGGAATTTGCGGCTATCTGTAAATCAATCTGAAACAACAGAAACGATAAGTTCACACGCTCTTAAAACGTGTACGCAAAAATAGTTGAAATGAATAAAATTCAAGTAATTAGACAAAGGTGTATGTTGTAGATGGTGGCACGAGAATCTTAACAAAACTACTCGGACTCTTGATAAATTGCAGGTGGCATAAGATCTCTTTAGTATATAATAAAGTCTCCACCGTTTCTTGCGAAAGGCTGGATATTAACGCAATACTGCACAGAATACAAAAATAACGTAGGAACTGCCTCCAGAATTTGCATATTAAAACTCAAAGAATTAACATATTAAGAAATTTGCATTTCCGAATTACGAGATTCTCAATCAAAACTACTTATACAAAGCTATTTTGTTTATTTTTAGAAATCACGACTGTGTCTATCAAATTTTATAGTGAATACTTACATCAAATAAGATATCGTCATAGATAATATCGAGAACAAACCGGGCCAAGAGGCTACTCGCGGCTCGATTGCCCGCGACTTCCATGGCTTTGATTTTCAATGTGATTGTATTCTCGCGTACAATTTGTAATAGCACGGTGAGCGCATGAACCTTTCCTTTAATCGGATCTTTTAGGTCTAGACTGCGCGGATTTTCATAGGGGATGAAAACGTAACGTTCGTACTTGGGTCTAGTTTGAATCTGCTGTCGCTGAGATGCGGTAGTCTGCGAATCTCTAATTTCAATACCGCCTGATTTGACGATATCGATATTTTTATAGTAATATACCGGCAATCTGTTGTCGTTTCGTAACTCGTCGATTAATCGTTTGTGAGAAACGGGATCGAACGCAGCGTATCGAATTTTCGACACATATACCAATCCCCTGTCGCTGGCCAATAGTTTAAATTGAAACATATTATCTATGTATGAAGACCATTCGTTAGACCAGTGTATCTCTCCGATAATAAAATTACTGTCACAGAATTTTATGCCTTTGAAAATACCGTTGTATTGGTATCCGCGCAGCCTTAATTCCTTATAAATGTCCTCGATATTCAAAAGTAAGAGTTTCTTTTCGGCGAGTGGCATCTGTAGAGGTGGTAGGTCCAACCGTTCATTTTTTATGCTCTCAGCAGCGCGGATGTTTCCGCTAAAAACAACCGTGTCATCTTCGCGGACCGCGAAATCACCCGTTCCTTCGAGGATGCTTACCGAAAACCTGATTGTTTTATTTTCAGGTATAAAAGTAATGCGTTGGAACCACAAGTTCTCAAAGATAATCGGCAGTTGCTCGAAATCGATGTTGCGTAGTTTCGCGAAAATTTTCCAAACCATCAGCGCAAGACCGGCGCCCGGAAAAATTACTCTCCCGTCGATTTTGTGTCCCGCTAGATACGCATCCGTTTCTCTTGACAGATTTATTTCCACTACATGCTCCCCGGACCATCTTCCTGACTTGTGCTTATTATCATGTACATCCCATGTGGCGGAATGATCCCACTTGACTAAAGATCCGATCATCGGTGTTCCGAGACAAACGGGAAAACTGATCGGCGGATACAGCTTAGAGATGTCGGGTTGCGCGCCAGCTATGTACAATTTTCCCAGATTACACAGCAGAAAGACCAGATTGTTTGAATGATTCCAATTTTGAAGGCTGATGTTGATAACTGTCGACGGTAGCGATTTGCGCAGGATCCCCTGCAACAGGCAATGTGGCGCGATTTCGATGGTTATCGCATTTTTCGGGATGTGTGCGATTGCTTCTCGGAAAAACACGGGTGACAGCATATTGTTCACGTGATATTCCGAGGAGCTGAACTGTGCTAGCGGGGTGTCCCATGCGACTTCCGGTATGGAACTGGAGATCCATCTGTCAGACCTTTGTTTCGGTTTTGGTATAATCACGTCGATCCATGCGCGCAACTTACATTCGGCCGGAGCAACATATTTGCTGTGAAAGGCGATGCCGGAACACTTGATCATCTTTGCAAAGATATTTTTACTCTTCAGCACTTCTACGAACTTTTTTAGAGATACGACCGGGCCAGAAATGGTGACCGAGTCTGCAGAATTGTCACAGGCTAGACTGATATTGAGCGGACATATCTTTTTGGCTTCTTCCCAGTTCAAACCGATCGCCGCCATAGCGCCTGGTTCCAAGTCGGAGTCTGCGATGGACTTTCCTCTGTAATAGGCTGCCATTATAGTTTGCTCTAGTGTAAATGCGCCGTCGGCGTAGGAGCAACTTAATTCACCAACCGAATGTCCAACTATGCCATCTGGTTTTACACCTATGGATGTCAACATATCAATTAGAGCGATTTGAATAGCCACAATCGACACAAATGCAACTATCACATTCTCGTATATCTCGTCGTTGCCGTTTATAATAATATTCATTAGATCGACGTTGTGGCTTTTCAACACGTCCGCGCACCGCCGCAGACTACGTTGACATATTTCAATGCCAAGAAGTTCGCGGCCCATGCCAGACCATTGAGTTCCCATGCCGGAAAATATAAACCATATCGGACGTTTCTCGTCATAATTTGTTGTGGCTATCTCGCGCGTACCATCATGAGCGAGTATCTCGTAGCCACGAGTGTTGTGTCCTGCTATGTTGTCACTGTGAATTGTATGTAATAGAGACAGAAACTCGTTGTTTTCTCTCTGCTCGTTCGCTTTGTCCATTAATACGTTGACAGCTTCTTTTGTGCGCCCCGATACGAGCATCAATTTTGGCAACAGCGATTCGACAGCACTCGGCACCGACGTCATCCTTGCCTTCGAATTGCTTCGCAGAATAACGTGCGAATTCGCGCCACCGATACCGAATGAATTGATGCCAACGAGACCGCCGTTCCACGGCGTAGGCTTGTCGATCACACGAATCCGTCTTTCTTGCAGTGCAGGTATATTCGAATTTGGAATAGCGAAGTGGAGGTTCGCGGGAATCACACCGACTTCCATCGCGATCAGCACTTTGGCGATCGAGCACAATCCGCTGGCGGGTTCCGAGTGCCCCATATTTGACTTTACCGAACCGATTAACAGCGGTGTCTTTCTATTTTTGCAGAAGAATTTATCAATGGCAGCGAGTTCGCACGAATCACCCGCTTGAGTACCGGTACCATGCGCTTCTACGTAATCCACGTCTTCAGGATCAATTCCTGCCTTGCTATAGACCTCGTGCAACATCATGTACTGAATATCACTGCTCGGGTTCATGATACCTTTTGATTTATATCCGTCCGTGTTGTTCACCGTATTTATCACAGTGGCATATATTCTGCGCGCATTTGTCGCCTTCTGCAGGTAGATCGCAACCACTGCTTCGGCTCTCACATAACCATCAGCTGTGATATCGAATGACTTACATCTGCCATCCTTGGACAGCATATTCAGTTTATTGAAATGAATGGTATTGGCCGGATCGAGAATTATATTTAATCCGCCGACGATGGCGGCGTCGCATTGACCGGTGCGAATCGCGACGACTGCTTGATGCATAGCAATCAAAGATGAAGAGCAAACCGTATCCACAGCGTAACTGGGTCCAATAAAATCGAATGCATAGGAGATTCTGTTGGCAAACATTGCTCTGCTACTTCCGAGGAATCCGTATCCTACAAACAGGCGATAAGTATTTGATTTTTTTTAATGTTTACTTATTTTCAAATAATATCATATGTAGTTGCAGTTTAAAGTGTTTTTGGAGTGAAAATTTAATATTTGCGAATAAGCAAGCCTTCAGAAATAATTTACATATATATATGTATATAATGTATATATAAAATATATAACATATAATGTATATATAAAATTATAAATTTATGATAAAATATTTTTTTGAAAGAGACAACAAAACAGCTGAAGTATAGTAACCAATATCAATATTTCATATATATACATGTTTAAAAATTCTTTGCGGTCTTTACTGCATTTTGCGCCAATAAATGCAACCAAAGACAGAGCTGGGAAAGTTACTTTAGAAAAGTGACTCGTTATTGTTACCAATTTTTAAAAGTAACTCATTACGTTAACATCAAATAATAACGAGTCGTTACTACTACCGTTACTTTTTTTAATGTTAATATAAGAGCAATTAAAACACTCATAATTTACATTTTAAGCATTTTTATATTAAGATGTAAGAAGAGCGATATATTTGATAGTGCTATCGCAATTGATATAACATGTGTAATGACTTTGGTAATAATTATTAATTTTCAATAATAGAAAATGTTTAAAAGTTATAAATAAGTTTTTACAGAATTTCTAATTCTGTAAATGTAAATAACAAAAAAAGTTTTCTTATTCTTAATTTTATTTCAATAGATTCGTAAATATGTTCAAAAATATATTTTTTATATCATTTTAAAATCTTGAAACAATATGCTAATTTTCATAATTTCGAACACTTGACCAATAACCGAATTATCTGTCTAACTAAATGTTTCTTACAAAGTGGAGAGAAATGAGATAAAAAGAGCTTTTATGTAGTTTTTATGTAATGCCATATTTCAAAGCTTTTGATCAATCTGTTTCGTTGTGTAAAAATTATACTGTGAAGATTCAAAAATTTTATAATAAAAGTATAGTTAAAAGTTAAATTCGTAAAGATAAAGATATTTCTTTCGTTACAAACAAGATTTGTAATGCCGTTACCGTTACAGTTATCCAAAAAAGTAATTATAACGTCAACGGTGTTATAAATAACGCGTTTCGTCTTAATCCTGACAAGTTACTGCAGTCCGCTTTGAAATTGATTGATATTATGACTGACTTATTACAGAAAAAGAAAACAATTTGTTAATAAATAGGATCTAGAAGAATTCCGCGTTTATCACACATTGGGTCCGCATGTTTAAAAATGTTTAAAATCTTAACGCGATTGTTATTGCGTTTTGTGTCAAAAAATGAGAACACTGCAGCGTTCATTAAAATAATCTACTATAGGAAAAATAATTGTTCAAGAAACAAAAGGGTTCCATCCTACATATTTGGAAATACCTGTATATCCGCGCTTTTTTTATGCGTTTGATATATTAAATATTAATTTAATAAATTCTAATTTTCTTCTCATCAAGGCAAAGTAAAGAATATCAAATATTTTTGTATAAAATGCGAGACAAATAATTACAAATTTATACATTTAAACTCGCGCGAATATTTCCATATAAATTCATTCAAAGTCCTTCCAGTCTCTCTCTCTCTCTCTCTTTTCTTTTTTTGATCTTTAGCAAACTATTTTTTTTCTTTAAAAAATATCAACACATATCACAATATTTAAATTTTTGACACAAAATGCTGAAACCATCATAAATGGGATGTAATAAAGATGAAGGTGCAAACGATGAATTTATTGAAATAATAATACTTATTACGCAAAGAACTTCTTACCCAGGTCAAGTATTGGCTTTTAAAGCTAACAGTTTAACTGACAGTTTTCTTAACATTTTTACTTTAAATTAATTAAATTAACGAAATTAAATTTATTGAAGCTATGATATTAATATACATAGATGTCACTTAACATATCGTAAATTTAATTTTCAAACTGCGCATATTTGTAGGAAAATAATATTTTAATCAATTATCTTTTCTAATGTCTTAGGTATTTATCTAAATCTTTATAATCCTGTATCTTGTTTCAACTTATAATATTTATGATTCTAACTGATATCTTACATTTGTAAGATTGAATACATTTAAAAACTAATTTGGCTGTTTTGAATAATTCTTTTTGTAACCTTTTTTGTAATGTTCTATTTATAAGCGGAAATTTTTACGTCCATTTACGATAAATTTTTGTAATGTACAAACCGTTTGCATCTGTTCTCCAAAAATGATTTGCATCCGAATCAGATACACCGATGAACACTCCAGTACGTGATTTTTTTAGGCTTGTCGGATTGATGCCAGCGTCAATTAACGCCTCGTATGTCACTTCAAACATAAGGCGATGCTGTGGATCCATGAAGTGCGCCTGCTTAGAATTCACTTTGAAGAAAGAGGCGTCGAAATTACTGAGATTTTTTATTTTGCCGAATCTGCGCGGCACACCATAGTTATCCGCTGACCAACGGCGCTCGTCTTCGGTGACCATGTCCATTCCCTTCAGTAAATTCTCCTTAAACTCCTCAATGTTTGAGGATTCAGGCAGACGGCCTGAAAAAATATCGATGCATTATACTCCTATAACGAAAATAATTGGTTGTACCACGGCCGCTCGAGATCAGCACAATTACCTGAAATACCCGCAATGACAATGTCGCCTTCAAAATGAGCAGGCATCTTGATCTTCGAATAATTGGCTTCGATTTTCCTCTCTCTGATTAGGAATTTTCTATCTGTTAAAACAAAATTCACTAATGCTTTTCTCACAATTATGCGTAATACATGATAGCGTATATGATAGAAGAATAAGAAAAGAATTGATAGATAATATTACGTTGAAAAATGTTTAGATGAAACTGAAATAGAGCGAATAGAAATAATGAAGTCTCTGGACATAATTATTGATGATAGATTTCGAGTTAAGAACCACTGTGATTATATGTTAAAGAAAATAAGGAAAAAACGAGTTTTTTAAATAGAATAGGTAATTTTATGTCGGCATACATGCTAGATGTATTGTATAAAAAACCATCACAGCGCCTTTGAGTATTGGACGACATTGTTGATTGATATGGGAGAAACAGCTGAGTAAATTGCAAATAGGACAAAATCAGATGAGAATCATACTGCAATGTGATATGTGTATACCAAAGTAGAGCATATGCTGCAAGCGCTGCAGTCTGTAAGACAGAACCTATCCCAGAACATAAAACTCATAATGACATCATAATGACGTTATTGTGATTTTATTTATCACTTAAAAGTTACCTAAACAAAAATTATTAAAAAATGAGTTAAAGATAACAAAAAGAATCATAAATTTTTAAGTTCAATAATGACATTATATAATTTTAAAAAGATTATATTGCTAAAATATAATTAGAATATACATGAATAATTGAATAAACAAGTAATTGCGTAATGTATATAAGAAATTATATTATTATGATTGATTCTTGAGATTTCATACGCGAAGTATATACAGGGTGTCCGGTAATTCGCGCCCCACCCGCCATGTGCAGGTAGAGCAGGTCAAACCGAGTAAAAAAGTCCTCTACCATTTTGCAAAATTCTCAATAATAAGAGAGAAATTAATTAATAAAGTTCGGCCAGTACAAGCGCGCGGAGAGAAGGGACGGCCCACTTTTTTCAATCATTTATACTTAGGCGTGTTCATTTGCAAAGCGCGTCTATCAACGCTTCGTCTCGCGGTCGCGCGCGTAGCAACGATATAACATTACGCTGTCGTTTATCGCCGCGCGCTTAGTGACCACGTCACAGTGGGCCGTCCCTTCTCTCCGCGCGCTTGTACTGGCCGAACTTTATTAATTAATTTCTCTCTTAATATTGAAAATTTTGCAAAATGGTAGATTACTTTTTTACTCGGTTTGACCTGCTCTACCTGCACATGGCGGGTGGGGCGCGAATTACCGGACACCCTGTATATCCGACAGAGTTCACTAGAATCGTTTGTCGCACACGGTTCTAACCTAACCTAACCTACGCCTGCTACGCATCTTACACACTTCAGGCGGGAATCTGTTTGGCTATTATGTAAAGATTGGATTTGTTTGTCATTGCAATTTGGCCAATTTATTGAATATATATATATTATAGTTTGCGTTTATTCAACTAACGTGATCAGTGCAAAACAGTGAATGTGCAGATGAGTAACCAGTGCAAAACAACAAGCGTACATAACCAGTGCAAAAACAACAAGCAGCAGCAGATAGAAGAGGTTTTTTCCAAACGTTTAATAAACCGAAAATAATAATTTATGATGTCTGGAAATAATAATAAGAAGGTAAAAACTTTATTATTATTTTATTATAAAATAATTCTTTCTTTAATCTCTTAATCTAACCTAACCCATTTTTGCACCACTCGCCTGATTTAGTTTGTCGCCCTGTTTAATTGTTTCTTGTTTCTTGAATTAATTTTTTTATTCAATTTAATCTAAATCATGCCATATACTATCGCTTTAATTTTTCTATTTTAAACTCACAGGTCTTTAAATGAAAAATAGCATCAAAATATAGAATTAGTGGTACAAAACGAATTGCATTAAGGTGCAATTTTATGGAGCGAAGAAAAGCTAGCGTTTCATCCCCTCTTCTCAATTTTTGACAAAATGGCTGTATTCAACGAAGATACGCTCATAGTTGGACACAAACCAACTTTTAGCGAAGCAACGCGCAACGTCCTTCTTTTGCAATTTTGCTCCGATCATGCTCACAATTCTTCCAACTGTGTTGCAGTCATCCGAAAGTAATTATGGAATCGTATGTCCTCCAATATTAACTTCGGGACCGATGCAAAGAAAAAACTGTGTTCGTTTCTATTTTCGAAAATAGGTGCTACCCAATATTTTTTCTTCTTATATGTTTTCTTTTTCTTTTTTAAAAGAAGCATTATAGCAGTTGCAACCGCTATGCGTCGTCTCCTAATTTCTGCTGCAACTGCAATTGCCACTGTATGTCTATATTGTTCTATATACTTGTATTGATTATTATAATCCATTTTTAAACACGGTTAATTATTGAAGAGAACTTTGCAGAACGGAGCAGTCGAAAAATTCTTATTTTTGCTTTTCAACGCTGTTTTGTATTGCGGTAGAGTGGGAGTAATACGCTAACTTTCCTTCGCTCCATGAAAAAGTAGGAGGCGATAGCAAACGGCTTTTCAAAGCTGCTTTGTATTGCGGTAGAGTGGGGATGAAACGCTAGCTTTTCTTCGCTCCATGAAATTGCACCTTTAGCCAAGTTTCAAGCAAGAGCTGCAAGATCAATTGATTATTCTGACGATTCTGACAGCAGCGATAATAATAGCACACATAGTTTTGAGAATCTTACAGACTTTGATCCTAAGGATTCTTTTGAAAGAGAAAATTTTCAAGAAAATACTCTTTGCTCAGATCCTAGTTCAGATGGCAATTTTAATTCTCCTTACAATTCCATCAATAACTCTATAAATAATGATATTATAGATGACTATATTATAAATGTAAGTAAAAGTTTCATTATTCGTAATAATGTGTTATCTAAAGTTTGTGTTATCTAAAATTTAATTTTTTTTGTAGGTAGATTATTTTTCTACACTAATGAAAGTCGATGAACAGATCGATGAATATACAGCTGTCGGCCATATTCTACCTAAACTTATTACGAATTCTTTGGCTCGCATGATAAATTATGCAGGGTCAGGTTCAATAAAGCTGAAATTTCAAAATACTAAACTTCATGAAGCAATCAATTGTAAGTTTAAATTTAGCTTCTCAAATAATATTTTTTAAGTAACACATACTGATCTCTATTTTATACATAGGTGCTGTTTTAAAGATATTCCCTGAGAGTAATTTAAATCAGACGGAAAGGAAAATATCACGATGGTTCCACACAAGTAACCAGCGAAAAATCTAGTTGCGTCGGATTTTTTAATGACCGAAATTGGAATCTGAAATTTTTAAAATACTTTCTACTTTACATAAATTTCTTACGATAACTATAATTGTTCTTCTGCGTCAGAATTTTTATTTTGAAAGTTTGTTTATTTTGGAGATGTAAAGTTTTATTTTCTGTTATGCGCGCGCAGTTCTTTTATCAATTTGCATATTAACGTAAAAGTACCAATAATGCTTGGACATGCCATATATTTGGAGATTCGTTTTTCTTTGGTTTTTTTAAATGCAGATCTATCTAATTTTTCAACTATAAACATATGTTATACATTTAATATATTTCATTAAAAGTTTAGTTATTCGCATTTAAGCATTGGTACTTTTATCTTACAGTTAAAAGAGAATTAAAGAATTTGTTTATTTTTATATTAATTAGAAGATATATAGAGAATTAATTTATTTTTATATTATTAACATATGATCTCTTAAAGTGCTATTTCGTGCAATACTGTTTATAATAATACTACTATACTTGTAATATTACTTATAATAATGATATGTATAATATGTAATGTAAATAATTTTATTAATATTAATATTATTAATATTATTATTAATATTAAAATAGAGAATATTAATATAATTCGACCAAACTAGCAAATAACTTACACGGGCGAAGTTGGAAGAATATTTTTAGGGAGACGTATCTCTTGGTCCGAGATTACAAGATTTCCTTGATTATATTTCGACCATACCGTGAATAAATAGGCGAGAAAAATATAGGTCCGAAAAGTCGCTGAAGCAGGAATCGAACCTGCGACTTTCGCTTGCCGGGCGACTGCTTTTAACCAACTAAGCTATTCAGACCCTTTCGATCCTATATTTTTCAATTGCCTTTTAAATAGATGTTAGTAAACAATAATTTTTGAGAACAATTTACCGGCTCTCAACGGTGAAAGATGTAAATTCTAATATTGTGTGTTAGCTCCATAATTCGGTCCAGGAGCGAATTAAATTAACTAATTAATAATTTTTTGTCGCTAGTAAATAAATTCAAATAGAGAATATTAATATAATTCGACCAAACTAGCAAATAACTTACACGGGCGAAGTTGGAAGAATTATTATTATTAATATTAATTTTATTAATATTATAATTTTATTAAACAAAGCTACAAATTTATTATTCAATATTTTACATATAATTATTATTCTCTTTGGAGGTCATATTAAAGTCACTAGAATATCAAAAATAAATCACCAAAACATTGCAAAAAATATATCAAATGAGATCATTGTGATTTTTCAAAAATGACTTTTAGGAGACGTCATTATGATGTCATTGTGAGTTTTATGTTCTACCTGGGTATGTTATAATATATGTATGTATATTTATTTTTAGGATTTTAAAGAACATGTTATCGGGACAATTAAGAAATATGTTACAAATAATGGGAAATGTGAGTAAAAAACAAACACGACAGACTGGGGACATTGCAATATAATTTCGTAGAACAAGAATTGCGCAAAATGTTACGTTTTACGAAGGAGTGAAAATGTATAATGCTTTGCCAGCTGAGATAAAACAATGTAAAAGAATTGAGCCTTTTAAGCGAATATTAAGATATATTTTAACTAATGTAATTTAGATTAGTATTACAAATAGCAGAGAAAGTTAATAAAGATCAATAATCAATCAATTTATCTCTCTTTCCTTCTCTCTCTCTTTCTCATTTATAGTTCAAAAATTTTATAACTATAGTCAATAATTAAAAGTACTGATTATATATACTGTGTGTGTTGTGTAAACTCTAATTTATGTCAGTGTTGTAACGATTAATATTATAACCGGAAGGAGATTTGAACTCCATTTTCGGTGAAAGAATTGAATTTTTATCACAGAATATAAAACCAAAGTGCAATATCGGAAGAAATAAAGAGCGATTAATAAGATATTTTGTTAGAAGTATGATACTCTGTAAATAAGCCAAAAGGCATTGATACTAGTGAGATTTGTTTTTGGGATCATACTTTCGTATCTATATACGAGAGTCGTTCAATAAGTAAGGTAAATTTTCGCGAGATTGCGCCACAATGAACTTTGTAGCATATGGCCAGAAAGCAACACTCTTCCAACTACGCCATACCAAGTTTCAGCCGAAAGTGATACTTAGTTTACGTTTGGCAGGCGTTCGAAGTAAGCGTATCAGCAGTTGTCGTAAGAAATGGAGAAAGACGAATTCCGTGCAGTGATTAAACACTTTTATTTAAAGAAGTGGACGGCTGCGCAGATTAAAGCCGAGTTGCACGAAGTTCACGGAGACTCTGCACCAGCGTTGAAGACCGTTTACTTTTGGATTAATGAATTCAAACGTGGCCGGACATCAACCAAAGATGAGGCGCGCCCGGGACGTCCAGTTGAAGCCACCACGCCAGAAGTGATTTAAAAAATCCATCGTATCGTCATGGAAGATCGCCGAAAGAAGGTGCGTAATATAGCTGAGATTGTAGGCATCTCAGTAGGTGGAGTGTATAATATCCTGCACGAAAAATTAGAAATGAAAAAGCTGTGTGCACGGTGGGTGCCGCGATTGTTAATCATCGACCAAAAACGCACGCGAAAAGACATTTCGGAGCAGTGTTTGTCGATGCTTAAGCGCAATGCGAAAGACTTTTGGCGTCGATTCGTGACTGTGGACGAGACGTGGATCCACTACTACACACCCGAGTCGAAACAACAGTCGAAGCAGTGGACAGTGTCTGGTGAAAGTGCGCCGAAGAAGGCGAAGACCGTTTTGTCGACTGGGAAGGTGATGGCCACTGTGTTTTGGGATTCTCAAGGAATCATCCTTATTGATTACTTACAGAAGGGTCAATCAATCACAGGAGCATATTATGCAACACTTTTGAACCGTTTGGACGAAGAGCTGCGAACGAAACGTCCGAGATTGATGAAGAAAAAACTGCTCTTTCATCAAGACAATGCACCGGCTCACACTTCCGCAGTCGCAATGGCAAAAGTGCACGAATTAGGATACGAACTTCTGCCTCATCCACCCTATTCTCCTGATTTGGCCCCTTGTGATTTCTTCCTGTTCCCTAATCTCAAAATCTGGCTCGGGGGAAAAAGATTTTCGTCAAATGAGAAGGCCATCGCCGCTGTCGATGAGTATTTTCAAGGCTTCGAGACTTCCTACTTTTCCGAGGGGATAAAAAAATTGGAACACCGCTGGACCAAGTGTGTAGAGCTCGAAGGAGACTATGTCGAAAAATAAAAAAGAATTTTGCATAAAAAAAGTGATTTTATATTATATTTACCTTACTTATTGAACGACCCTCGTACTTTATATAGGCTGAGTTCTTCTCAGTCTCTAGTTTCTTTTGGTTACTTTTGTTCTTTTCTTTTCGCTCCCGTTTAGACTCGTGGATATCATTGTCGGAGACACACGTGCTATTTCTCTGTATCAGATTTAACCCTTTAATAAAGTGATTCTTTGAGCAATTTAACTTGTAACATATTTTTAAAAGAAACTTTTAACAATTTATAAAGTCAAAATTTTCTACATTAGTGTAACATAGTGTTTACAAAAAATAAAACTTAAAAGATAATTAGAACGTCTAAGTGCGTGTGTTGTGTGTGTGTGTGTGTGTGTGTGTGTATGTATGTAAATATGTATGATATACTTAAATAATTGTGATATTATATTAATATTATAGTGTCGTCAGCTCATCGAAAATATTGGAAGAAAAATTTTAATACTAATCTTTAATTCTCTGGCTGGAAATTACAATAATTTAATAAATTATAAATAGTATTGTTGTGCCGCTAGGGAAGGGATTTTTCGGGATTCGTTCGCCCAAAGGATTAGGATCCACGTACTAATAAAGCCACTCCGTACTTTATAGTAAAAGAAAGGTTTTTTCACTATCACTAAGAAAATAAAAATCTTACTTTTGATTTTCACACAAACGCGCGCACGCACGCACGCACACACATACACACACACACACACACACACACACACACACACACACACACACACACAATCGTTATATTGGAACAAAATTGTGCTACTGTATAATTTTTGTTTTATAACATTGAAGCAGCGGTCATAATATTTTAATATATAAAAAGAAAAATGCACAATAAATAATTAAATTATGTTTAAAAATAAAAATTAAATAATTCTTTCTTTATTTTACCCTAAATTTCTTAAAGTAAGGAAGATGAAACTTATGTTGCGGCAGGAAAAAGATTCATGCAGAGAGAAAAAAAAATCTATGTATATCTATTACTATAAGGTCAGTGCAGGTAATTACGCCATAGCAGCTAATTACGCCACCTATCTAATTCTTCATTAATACATACAGATGGCTTTAAATGACAAATGCTAATTGTGATGGCATAGATACTAATAGCGAATTCGGTTGTACCGTTGTATACAAATCGATACAAAGAATATGTATTTAATATAAATACATATATAAACGGGTTAAACTGCGAAATTCTCAATACATTTATTTGCTAAAATATTAAAATATGTATTAAGCATTTTATCAGTCAAAGTATTTGCATTTTACTTTTAGATTAGAATAGTGTACAACGGCTTTGAAATGCACCAGTGCGCACTAGTGCGTCCAACCGAATTCGCTATAAGTTGTTTTCAACAAACATTTTGTCGTTTCGAACTTCCAGTGATTTGTAGTAACAATTAGAACAAAAGTTGTTATCAAAAAATTTTCCACTATAAACTTGGCACTACACTCGCCGCTAATTTGCCGGCAGTAATTATTACATTTCAAATATTTACTAGCATTATTTTTGCAGTAAATTCAACGCTTTTTCCGAAAGTATAGTTGTTTTTGTCATTCCATTTCAAGTACAAAATTGTAAGTACAAAAAAGTAATTTATCTACGAAATTTCAGGCTGCTGGTAATTACGCCACTTTAAGAACTCATTAGAATTACTAACGAATTTGATCTCTATGTTTTGTGTTTATATCCGTTTTGATTGTGGCAGTTTTTTCGATGTGAAAAAATGAAACTTATACTTGATGATAAAAATTAAAACTTATTTTTGCTTATTTCTAAAAAATAAAATTTATAATCAAAACACGTTTGTCTCCCCGTTCTTTTTTTGTGCAATGTAATTGCGAGTAAAATTCACAAAATCTTTGTTCCAAAGCCCTGAGTTGGTTTCTCACGTGATTCCACGCCTTAAAATCACTTTATATGAATTTTTTATTAGGTATCGTAATTACCTGTACGTGTCGGTAAATAAGCCATTTTGACACACCTTTTTGAAACGATTGGTGGAAAAAGAAAGAGAGAAGATAAAGCATCGAAATAATTTTTTTTGAGGCAGCCAAAAGATCACTTTTAATTATGGTACATAATTAATTAATTTTTTCACTTGATCCTCAGCAAAGTGTTCAAAAAATCCAAAAGCTTAAGGTGGCATAATTACCTGCACTGACCTTACATTATTTTTATCTCTAATTCTTTGATTCATTAATATTTTTACAAGAATCTTTGTTTTAAGACATCAAACGCTGTTGCACAAATCTCCTAGTAGTAGTCCTTTGAAGTCGATTGTAACAAAATGCGTATGAATTGTTAGGTTTAAACTTCAGCACAATCGAATCGAAGAGACTACTACTAGATGGCTTTTGGATCGAAATTGAATGACTTGAATCAACGGTTCTCGTATGAGGATTAGTAAATTAAAGAATCAGAGACAGGGATAATATAATTGAGATCTTTCTAAACATTCTTAGATATGAGAACTCTATTAAAGGAAACTGAATAAAATTATACATACCAAAGCACCAAACGTATACTATGTTCTCGATGTAATTGCATCTCTTTATATACCTCTTCTAATAATCCCCTCTCATTGTCCTTGAACACTATAATGTGATATATGTCGTACATAATGATAATGTAAAAGTGCACGTATCGGGAAAAGGTCAACAGGCATCTTAAAGATGTCTAAAGAACGATAAGACGTCTTTAAGACATTTTTTACACACATTTTAGGGGCATGTGCAGTCTGAGTGTTTTCTCATTTACATTGTACATATGAATAAAGTACGAAAATTAAGAAAATAACATAATAAATCAATGAAATAAAATAAAGGCTCTGATAACAATAAATAATTGATAGGAAAAAGAGGCACTAAGAGCCCGCATAGTAATTATAGAGCATAAACGTTTATTAATTGAGAGTATAAATAATTCTACATTTAAGGAAACGAAATTAAACGATTGACGTAAAATCACAGATTGCGGTTCTATCTCATACCGACCGACTTTCATCGTTTCTTATTATGCAACTATCTGCGCAACTTTAGTATTAAGTTTAAATTTTGTTCATTTCGTTTTTCTTTATCTGCACTGAAGATGGTCCAATAAAGGGGACCGAAACGTTCGTTTATTTTTATTTTTTAATTTCGTTTTTTTAAATGTAGAATTATTTATACTCTCAATTAATAAACGTTTATGCGCTATAATTACTGCGCTGGCTCTTAATGCCTCTTTTTCCTATCAATTATTTAAGAAAATAACAATTATGGAGAATAACGAGAAATATTTTCAATATAAATGTAGATAATAAATGCAAAGTCAAGAAACTGCATGTCTTATAAAAAATAAAACAAATTTTACCAATGATATTTTGCGTAAAATATAACTACAAAATGCAACTGATATTTCGGATCAAATTGTATCATGTTTAGATACTATTTTATCTGATATTATGATGCAATTTTTATATACTAGATGATTATATACTAGTATGAATAATATATTTAATTATTTGAAACTTTAGATATCTTCTTTTAAAATACATCTTGAACCACTAATGCTGATCAAAGCGTAAGAATAACGAATAACGACAGTTATTCGTTCACGGAAAAAAAAGATTTGCTAAAACAGCTAAAAATTTTGATAGCTCAGCAAATCTATAGCCGTAATATACGAACAGCCAATCTTCTGTGTTACAGTAACCAAGTCTCAGAGCTGCATCAAATTAATGATTGCAACTGATAAAATAGGATAATATAGCATAGCAGATTTGTTGGTATAGCAAAGACAACTTTCTAATTAATTCAATCCAAAATATGGCTTTAAATTTCCAACAAAGTATATTTGTTGAAGTAACACATACTTTTGCTGCTTTATTAAATAAAATTGGTACATGAACGATCTTTATTATAGCAAAGTATTAGTTATTTTACCAATGTAATACAAGCTGAAACAATAGTGCTTATTAAACATTTTAATTTATTTCTATTTTTATTTAAAAAATATAAGAAATAATATAATAAAATACTAGAATCGTTAATATATAGATATAATTTATTCTTATTAGTTAATAAAATTATTTATATATAATATATCTACATATATACATAGATACACACATTATACATTTTATGTATTTATTTATTTTTTATTTTTTCCAAAAATTTAATTAAAACAATTACAATTTTCTATTAAGACAATCTTATAAACAATCGTAGACAATTATAAACAAATTAAAAGAGAGAATATTATTAAATAAAACTATTTTAACATATACAAAGAAAGAGTATTTTTTTATTATAATTTTAATATAATGTAAATGATATGCAAAATAACGTTAAATAGCGTAACGCATAAGAACATATTTTTCATTAGAAATACTTTTATGAACACTTATTGGGAGAGGGTCGATAAGATCTTCGATATTTACATTTGTTTTTATTCCGGAAAATTCTATTTCGTAACCTCGAATATGCTCATTAAATCCTATAGTAGTCAAAATCTCACAATAAAGTATCACAATATTTTGACAAACTATTACAGCACCAATTGATGCAAATGATGGGCCAAATTCGTTTTCATCAATTATAATAATTAAATTTTCATGAAAACAAGTTCCCTTATACTGAATCCAGTTTGGAATTATTAAATTAGGATTATTTTTAATATCATCAGGCAAAGAAGCTATAATTGCTGTTATCTCAGATTTATTGTCATTTTTTATAGGCCCAATTTCTAAAATTTGATAAATAGAAGAGGAACTTTGAAATCTATAACACATATGTAATTGGTGCTTTACAGCAACTGAAAAAGCTATGTTTTTTTTACATGAGTTAACAGAAGTCGATTTTTTCAAAAACTTATGTTTTGCTTCAAATTTATAACATGAAAATTGACTTATAGGTCCTGAGTGTTCTATAAAATCAGGATAATGAATAAGTATGTGATACTTTGGTTTCAGATTATCGTTCGTTATTTGTAAATATAATTTATGATGTTCATTAATTAGTACACGTAAAATATTAGAATGACTTTTGTGATTACTTTTAGCTAAAACAATATCAAGAATTTCTCGTAAAAGTCTGTATAATAACCAAAATGAATCATTAACAGGAACCAAATCACCAACTAAAAGTCCAAAATATTTTACAAAACACAATGTTTGAGTAGCAGTCATTTTCAATGTTAAGTTATCTAGGTACTTTTGTATAATAAAAGGGGGTTCAGATGATTTATCAATGGGTCCATAATCAAACACTGACATTCGATTGTTTAATTGATCGAGAGTAAAGTAGTCACATTCTATGCAGTGTTTGATTATGTAACACATATCATAATGGCAAATTCCTTCAGCAAGATCATGCATAGAATCTAAAGCAGAATTTAAAGTTACATGAAAGTTTTTTAAATTATTAAAAATGCTTTTTTCTTTTATTCCTGTTAATGTTTCATTATTTGTAATTATATCTTGTTCATAATTTTCTGGGTTTCGCCGGTATGATACATTATCTTTGCATTGCATCTGCATGTTTTGTTTAGAATTTTTACAAATTCTACAATAATGACGAGCATTAAAACTCTCTACAAAACCAAAAATTGAATTAATTCCTAAATTATCACCAGTACAAAATTCAGTAGTAAAATATACTGTTTTTATTTTTCCATCGTTAGTTGTAACTAAAATCCCTTCAGTTGCTAGAAAATTAAGTTCATCAATTAGAGGAGCGAAAGTTTTCTTATTACCATACATTTTTCTACACGCACTTTCAAAAATTAATGTAAGAAAAATATTGTCCGAAGTAAACTGACATTCAGGTGGAAGACAAAGTAACGTTACATAAACTGCACCGAGTTTACCTGATTTTGGACTAAGTGGATTATTTGGTTCAAAGTCATCAAAATAAAACATTAAAGGTAAAACAATATCATCTGATTTATAGAATGATAATTTCTGTTTCCATGTGTCGGTTTGTAATTATATATTCTATCTGAACAATTTATTAAGAAATCTGTATACGAAAGTATAATTTCCAAAGTATAAGGAATTTTGAAAAATAGCTCTAACATTTGCCTTAATGAAATAAATTGTCCCATTTCACTGACATACTGTTCAGTACCACGTCGAATTATATACGATTGTGGAGCCACATATTGTCTATTTTCTGTAAAATATTTCATTCTGCGGTATTCTGTTGACATTAACTCAAAAGAATGTTTAAAATCTCTACAAATTGATTGAATCTTGTTTATTACAATTTTATTATCATTTGAAATTGGAATGGAATCGAGGCAATCTTCGATTGTGTTAAAACAGTTATTAAAAAAAAGCTCTTGAATTTCTTGGTATAAATTTTGAACATGATTTCGAGGAAGACCATAATTAGACAGAAGTTTCGCGAAAAAAGAAGCAACCTTATCAATAATTTGTATGTCAAAATTATTGTGATACCTTAAACAATTAAGTTCCGATAAATCAAGGTTAGAACTTTCTACGAAATTATCATTCTCAAGATCAGGATTGCCTATATAATTAACATTTTGCTCATTATTCAGGTTTTTATCTTTATTTATAGATTGCGATTTTTCTATATTATGATATAAATTAAAATGTCTTTTTGGGGATTCGAAAGTATCGAATTTTCTTTTTTGACAATTATTTTCACCACATTCATAAAGTTTAACTTGTTTGTGTTTATATTCAAAATGTATATGTAAAACTTTTAAATTTAGAAATTCTTCTTTACATATAAAACAAATTGGCATTTTGGATAATTATAATTAAAGAATTGAGTTTTTTTGATAAATAATTACAAGAATTAAAAAATTAACTTTAAAATCGACTTCTGTTATTAGTTTTACGTTAGTTCTATATAACAAAATGTTCACATAAAAAACGCGGTTCTCACAAGGAAAAATTTTCATATTCCTTAATTAAAGTACTAACAGCGCTGTATTTCTTATCATATTTTGTATTGATACCATAAATACCTTTCTGTAAAAAAAGATAAACTTGTTCACATTCTTTAGGGTACTCAGCATGCAGGCTGTGAATACATTTGAAAACTATATCTATAGCTTTTAATGGTGTTTCCACTTCATAATGTATAGTATCAACAATGACAAAACTACGCCTTTTATCAGTTTCTGACGAGCCTATAATAACAGCTTGTGGTTGCAATGTCAACTTAAAAATATTTAACTTTTCTCTTCTTTCCTTTATTTTGGTATTCAAATCACCATATGCCTAAAACAAAATTTAAAACTATTATAACAAAATATGTATAAAAAACAAAATATGTATTATATAAAATATAATATAAAAAAGATTATAGGATTTAAATTAATAACTAATTAAAATTTTAATACCATTAAAGTTTACGATAAACTTTTCATACCTCAATTTCCCATAAAAATGCTTCTCGTCTTTCACATAATGATGGTCGCCAATTACTGCTTTTTCCTTTTCCAACAACTGCGGTATATACAGGAAAGAGGGAAGGTAGTTTTAGCAAAAGTTGTATTGTTTTCTTTTCTATAAACAAGGCAATAATTTTAGAAATCTATTACATTTTTTAAAAGTTAAAAATAAAGGTTTGACATCTATTATTTCGATGCTGAGTTTTCACTAATTTTTATTATATGAATATTTCATCTAAGGTTAGTGTTAATTAAGGTTTGCGCTGTTTTCGTTTTCCTTTCTTCGTCTGTCATCTCACTCTTCCGAATTTAATTAATTTTTGTATATGTTTTTATTTTATTTAAGACTTGAAAAGGACCTAAACCAAAGGTCGAAACGTCGTCTATGACATCATTATAATAAAGACTATTTTTTGCCAGTTGGGTCGTTTTTTAAAATAAACCCCCTTAAATTTTTTACTTCACTGGCGACACGAGTATAAATTCAAGATTATTAAAAATAAAGGTTAATTATATTGTAATAAATTTTAGTGTACACACACACACACACACACACACACACACACACACACACACACACACACACACACACACACACACACACATATGTACATATATATATATATATTTGTTATACCTGGGTTTGAAAATGCTTTAAATTTAGAATCTATTTTTGTTATTTTTTTTTCTATGAAACATGACAATTTAGCCCATTCTGCATACAATTTCATACACGCATCAGGATATAATTCCTCAAAATCTTTTTCTAACTAAAATAAAGAGAATTAATGTATGCCATAAATTGAATGAACAAAATTATTGCTTGAAAATAATTATTTGCTCGGAACTTGTACAAAATTTGAACACAAAAAAAATTTGAATGTGAAAAAAATATCAATTAACAAAGAAGAAATAAAAGAAAACTATTTTTATATATTCTTACTAAAGTATATCCCTGAAGTTCTTCTAAAGCAGAATAGAGTCTGATGTACTCTTGAATACTTTGATTACCGGATCGCAAAGATTTCAATCTTATTTTTGATGTTTTTCCCCATAATTGAGTTACTTTAATCCACGGTTTATCATTATTTTGTAACCACAAAATATACTGTTCACAATCCGTGTAGTCTACAAATAAAAGCAAATATCGATTATTTAAAACGTATTTAAATCTTGATTAAAGTTTTCACAATTTAAGAAACATGCCTTCAAAACAATTATCTGTGTCTTCTATTTCTTTCTCATTCTTTGTTTGCACAGTAATCGCTCCACATTTTATAAAGTTCCTTCGTATAGTCTGAAATTTGGTCAAAATTTTACCTCTTCCAACACTTTTTCCTTTCTTATTTTTTTCTCTAACAATAAGTATCCAAGTATCCTATAACAATATAAGAATAGTTTTACATTTTAATATAATCTATATATGAAAATTAATATAAATTATTTTTTTAAACTGTATAGAATTTTGTATTTTTGTACATTCAAAACAACTAACCTTTTCTTCTTTAGGAAACAAGCTAACTATTTTGTCAGCTATAAACTCTGCACGTTCAGAATTAACTCTATAATAATATATAGGCATTTTTAAAAATATATTCTTTTAAATAATATATATATGTATCTTATAATAATAATAAAATATTATAGTAACCGAGCATTTAAGTTATCTTTCAATTCATGATGTACAATAATATCAGCCAAAATATTTCTATGTTTTTCATCCAATTCTCCTTGGAATTGATATGCAGATAAAACGGCGTGCCCTTTAACTGAATTTTTTAAAATACATTTTAAATCCTAGAATTAATTAATTATATTTAATTTTACAAATTTTACATAAATTTTAATAGATAAAAAATTAAAATAAAAACTCTTAGAATATGTACATAATTATTGCCTGCTGAACAATCAATTCCTTTTATTGTTTCTTCTTTATATTTATTAGATGATGATATTTTATTATTTTCTGATTTATTTGCTTCTTTCAATATTGATAATTCATCTGAATTTATACATTCCTGGTTATTTAAGAAACTGATTTTTCGTTTTTTTTGCGATGATTCTCCAATTTCATTAAATGCCGTTTGCGCTTTATCTATTAAAACATTTGTGTGAATTATTAATTTATATACATATATACATCTACAAATCACACATGCAGATAAAATATATTTTTTAAATTGTGTACTTTTTAAGTAATTAATATTTGCTCTTTGAAATTGAATTATTAATATATATTATTATTCTATTATTTTATTGTTACACGGTTGCTAGGCGTAATACATAATTAAACTTGATTAATTAATTAAGATAGAAATTTTGATCGGACTTACATTGATCAGCACACTCGACTTCAGGAACTGGAATGACACGCTAGTAAGCGCCATCCGCGAGATCGTCATGTTTTGTGGCTCAAGTGTGGGTTTTTTTTACAAACCGGTACATCGAAAACTGGTAGAAGATCCCTTCCCCTACGTATATAACATATAAAAGTCTTAGTTATGGTAAGGATTGGATCCTTCAAGAGGATACCAAAGTATCGGAGACGTTTTTGTTCAAAATGAAAGGAAGAGAATGACGTCGAAACATTTAGACTGGCTATCACAGTCACCAAATGCAAATCCAATTGAAAATTTCTGAGGATTAATGAAGATGAAACTGCGTGGAAAATAATTGTACACGATGAAACAATTATCTCGACAGATTCGCTCGATATGACGATCTTTACCTCGAGAGTTGTAAAATTGGTGGAAAGTATGCCTCGAAAATATCAGGCAATAATTGACAATGGTAGGGATTGGACGATTCATTAATACAAAGGCGTCGTAGTACTTATTAAGTACTACATATGTATTTTTTTCATTTTTTTATAATGAATAGTTTAAAAGTTATGTCGGTCACACTCTTATTAGGTAGACTGTACATACAGGGTGTTCAAAAAAGGTGGAGACCCCTGAATAACTCCGAAAATATGCAAGATAGAAAAACATGTTTCAGACAAAAGTTGTAAGGTTTCAAGTAACGCATTACATAGTAATATTAGTACGACCTCGATTAGCACTGTCAAAGTCACATAAGAATTACTTTGAATTTTTTTAATGAAACACCCTATTTTTTATTACATATTCTTGTAGCTTACCTCGAGAGCTTTCCAAAACATTGTAATTAAGTTATTTTTTATTAAATACTTTTCGAGTTATAAAGCTTGAAGTTTACAGTATTTTGACATAAAATACAAAATATTGTGTAAAACATTCAGTTTTCGATAATCTTATCTTAATACTTTTATGTATAGAATAATACGACCAATCAATTGGTGTAAAAAAAAACACATAGTTGCTATTAAGAAAAAGTATGTAATTTGCAACATGCAGCTGCATACTTTTTTTTGAAAGCAAGTATGTGTTTTCTTTACACCAATTGATTGGTCTTATTATTCTGTGCATAAAAGTATTAACATAAGATTACCGAAAACTGAATGTTTTACAAAATATTTTGTATTTTATGTCAAAATACTGTAAACTTTAAGCCTTCCCAAACAGCACCAAGTCGACTGTTAGTCGACTATCAGTCGGCAGAAGAAGTCAAAAGTCGATTTCAAAGTCAGACTGAATGTCAACTTATAGTCGACTAACAGCCGACAAATGACTCGACTATAGTCGACTGTCAGTCAGCTAAAAAGTCGACTTAGAAGTCGACTTTATGGCGATTATAAGTCAACCTTTAGTCATTATTATGGCAATTATATGTCAACCCAGTGAGAAATTATCAGTTGAAAAGACGTCGAATCAACGACTTTTCAACCGAGGAGGTCGGTTGATATAGACGTCTAAAATTTGGTCGATTAGACGTTTTTGTGTCCTTCAAATTAGACCTTTATAAAACGTGAGAAATAGGATCGAAATAGACATCGACCTCTTTTTGTCTCTCATGTCGATCGCCTGTCGACTCGAACTGCGTAATGGACGTCAAGTCGATTTCTATCGGGCCAGATAAATTTCTATTTTATATCTTAAGTAGTAAATAACGAAATATCTTCACTTACTCGGACAGAAATTGTCCGAATAAGTGAAAACCGGACATTTATCTGTCCGATTTTCCAAAAATCAGTTCAATATCTGAATTCCCCTGTATGGAAATCGTATCAGAAATTAAACTGATAGAAATAATTACATAGGTTATTAACCGCATTTTGCAGGCTTTATATACGCTCATGACAAGAACTCGAATACGGGTATAGAAAGAATAATGCGCCGCATAGCGGTAAGCGAATAAACTACACTATTTTAATAAATTATATAAATGGCTAAAAGCTGCAGATTTTGCTCGCTTCCAGCTTTGTTTCGATGTAAAATTGACTGAAAGACAATAGAAATCTTATAGAAATATTCGCAATATTATTAATATTTCTGGCTGG
>OZ020544.1:4155350-4222081 GCA_963971435.1 Lasius platythorax
AAGAACGTGTTGGATGAAGGGGAAGAGGATCTCCCGTCTGGAGATTGCTCTTTTCTTCTTAATTAATTGATAGCGTCGGGACGGCAGTTACGCGGGCAAGCGATAATATTTATCATTTATTACTCTCTCTCCCTCTCTCTCTCTCTCTCTCTCTCTCTCTCTCTCTCTCTCTCTCTCTCTCTATTTCCCCTTCTGTGGTGTTCTCTTTTTTTTCAGGCTAAATTGAATTTATATACATAAATTAGTTGTATACAAATATATAAAATTGATATTTCTTAGCTTTTGTAAAATACGTACCTCTTTCTTCTAATAAGAATAAGAATAATAAGATAAGATAACATGCGATAACACCGACCTTTCTAAAAAAAAGGCATGTTAACTGATAGCAAATTAGGTCACCCACGTTACACTGCACTAATTAATAGCAAACGCAAACTCAGATATGGTTAAAGACATGTACGGAGACATTATAATACTTAAACATTATAAAACTATGGCTAATCACGTTATATTATCTGCAAGGAATGTCGATGTTGATGAAATAAACGAAAAGGTAGTAAGTTTATTGGATGAAATGACAGAGAGAGTTTATACAAGTGTGGATACTCTTGAAATGACTGGAGATAATGAAGATATACATGAAATGATTCCGATAGAATATCTCAACTCTTTAAACCCAACGTGTCTTCCACCTCATGAATTACGCTTAAGAAAATACACTATTGTCATGCTTATTAGAAATCTTAGTATCAGTGAAGGTTTATGCAATGGTACCAGATTATTAGTTTTAGATTTAGATAGTAACTTATTACGATGTGAAATTTTAACAGGTAATAAGATTGGAGAAATTGTTTTTCTTAATCGCATCACTTTGTATTGTGAAAATATATATCCATTTACTTTTAAAAGAAGACAATTTCCAGTGAAATTAGCATTTGCTATGACTATAAATAAATCGCAAGGACAGACCTTCGATAAAATTGCAATAGATCTTCGTAAAGACGTTTTTAATCATGGACAACTGTACGTCGCATTTTCACGAGTTCGTTCTTGGGATTCATTGAAGATTTATTTAGGGAATAATAATCTATCCAACAAAGTAAAAAATTGTGTTTATAAAGAAATACTCGAATAAAGCATAACAGAAAAGAAATAAGTGACAATATATAATTACATAAATAAAAGATTAATATAATAAATGCAAATCAAAATAATAATTATGAAATAGAATATAACCCTTGATCATCCTTATAATTTTCTTTTCAGATAAAATTCGAAGATAGTTCTCATGTTCATATTAGGAAATATATATCAGATAAGTCTTATCTATAAAATTTTTATTTTTGAATAAGTACTCTTAGTAATAATAAGTGAATACTTTATATTATGTTTCATTTTCAGTGAATATGGATAAGGAGACTACTTTTAAAAAAACAATATTTAAAAGAAGAAAAATATAAAGAATACAAAAATATAAATTTATAACAGTAAATTTAAAGAAAGTAAGCGTCCTAGATTAAAATTTGCTTTTCATAATATTGAGTAATTTATATATTACTTTATGTAAAATTGTGTTAATATTTAGTAACAGATTTGTATTGAAGGCATTTTTACTACGTGTAACATTATACCTGAATGTACAAATTTTTAATCACATGATTGATAACTTTAAATATTTTCTATTTAAAAATTATTAAAATTTTAACATTTTGATATTCGAATTTTAGTCTCAAAATATTTGCAAGAATAAAAAAAATTTTAAGAAAACAAATATTTTATAAACATCAGTTTTTATATAAAATATTAGAAAAAAAATAAAATCTTTGATGTATAATATATAATTAAATATATATGGAAGTTGAAAATATATATATGTATTTTGTATACTTAAATTTTGTACTGAACTTCTTATGGTTTGTTTGTATATTAATATAATTTTAAATAAATGTTTATAATAAATAAAAAAGCTGACACACTGATTTGTAATGACTTTTAAATTACAATATTTTATTTTTAAGTAATATCTTTATTTTATTAATAATTAAGTAAGATAAAATTTTTTACTATTTATGTATATTTCTTATAATAAAAATAATGCAATACTTCAATAAAATTAATAAAAAATAATGTTACATCATTCAATTAAATTAACCCATTAAACCAAAGATAAATAAAAATTGATATAAGATGTTTATGTAAATGTTGCTAAAAATATTTTTTTAGCATTATTGTTATATTATTTTTTAGATAAGAAAATAAAATATTATAAAAATTCTTAAAATTATTATAAAAAGTACACATAATATATATTAAAGAACTTTAACTATAAATAAAGAACTTTATTTTAATTATTAACATACACTGAAAGAACATTAAATGTACCAAACTGAGTTTCAAAGTTATACAAATTTGTTATGTAAATGAACTGAAATCTAATCAAATCAAATAAAAATTGAATGAGATTAATAATATGATATATATATATATATATATAAATCTTTAAATTATTGTTTAGGAAATTTCATTGAAGTTAATTGTATGTCAATATCTGTATTAGTATGTGCTCTTTTTAATATTGTTTTTGTTGCCTTCAAACTTTCTGCCAAGGATAACCGTTTATTTTCCTTTAATAATTTTATATCTGATGTATTGTCGACTTCAATATAAAATACGTCATCTGTATAATATAAAAAAATTAATTTAAGACAAGGATAAATAAAACAAGTTGAGGAAAATGAAAATATAAATTGAAAGGTATTTTAAATTTTTAAAAAGTTTTGAAGTGTTCTATACTAGATATTATTTTTTGTAACTATTATATATTTTATAAAATAATTATTAATTTTTTTTTATTTAAAGAATTTAATTTTAATATATTTAATTTTTTTGCATTTACTTTAAGAAATTTTTTTAATTTACTGTAATATATAGTATTTCGCCTATTAAAATTTTATGATAACTTACTCGTTATTTTTACGTAACCCTTTAGTTCTATATATTCTCTTTTCTCAAAATGTGACTTTTGATCGTACTCCATAATTTGGATTTGTAATTTATAAGATCCATCTGTTATGGATCCGTATCCATGAGTATTATTAAATATATTAAAATTCGTTTTAATATATCCGCGTATTGCTGTAAAATAGTGCAATTTTATTAAAATTAAGATTAAGATTTAGATTTAGTGTATTAGAACAATATTATTTTTTAATATAAAATTTAATTATTAAGCAATCACTTATGTCAAAATAAATTTGTTTAATTTTTAAGTTAAAATTTATTAGTTAGTATTAATTAATTAACTTTAATTCTATTAAAGTTCTTTTGAAATAAAAATTTGAAGTAAAAATATGAGAAGATATATTAATATATTTTCAATAACCTGTTTCAAGTTATAAAAATATGTAATAAAATATCACTAACAATTATCTACACAGTTGAAAATTTTATGTACAAATTAATAATATAATAAAAAATTGTTTACATTAATGTAAAAAAGATAATAAATAATTTAAAAATTGTATTTCAATTAAAATTATTATTAATTAAAATTATTATATTAATATTAATTAAAATAATTATATTAATATTTTAATTAAAATTATTATATTAATACTTACATACAAAGGAATTTAAATTATCAGGTACTTCTTCAAAGTTTATTAACTTTGGTTCACCTATATTAATAGATTTATTGATGTCAAAAGAACCTATGTTATTAACAAGGGTGTTAGAATTTATTATTAATTCAAACGGGAGTGTTCCATTATTAAAAGTTGGATTTTTGGGTATTTTTGCCTTTGCTCCATCTATATGGATAATCTAAAAAGTAAATAATGTTTAATAAAAATCTAAATATTATACATATAATAACATATTAATTTTCTTATTTTTTACTGTTAAATTTTTTGCTATTAAATTCTTTATTATTAAATATTAATACATTTGCAGCCAGTATTTTTTTTACTTTCTTAAATCTGGTTGCTACATCCAATAAGTTTAAATTTATAGTTAATTGCTGCAAGGTTATATTATTAGAATAAAGATAAGAGTTAGAAAACTTGCTTTGAAATATTATATTTAAAGTTTCTTATTATTTTAATTTGCAAGAAATATTTAAAAGAAACAACAGCAAAATAGTAATGTTTGAACTTATTATTATTTAACTTTAACCAATTATGTCAAAATAAATTTGTTTAATTTTCAAGTTAAAATTTTTAATTAAATTTAACTAATTTTAACTCTATTTACATTAATAATACCTATGAATGTGTTTAGTTTCTAGGTTATAGTTTTATTAAGTTATTATAAGTATGATTATAGTTTACTAACTCGATTAGGTTTTAAATTATGCTCAATTCTTTCGATTTCCTTGTTCCAGGCAACAATTTGGACCCTATGTCTGCTATTATTATTCAAGATGAAGTTTAATAAACGATAACGTTGAGCTACTCCAACTATTTTTGGGCCATCTATCTCATCTATAAAACCGACAATTTCACTAAAAAATTTTAAAATAAAATTAATAATCTATATATTTTTTATTTTTGTATATATAAAATATAAAGTTAGACATTTATATAGTGTTAAAAATCTACTGCATTAACTATTAATAGCAAACTCATTAAAATGCCTTAAGATTAAAATTGTAATGTTTTAAAAACAATTTTAAAGTATTAATAATTTTTAAATAAAAAATGTTTATAAAATTGATCAATTATATCGTTAAAAGTTAATTTGTTTTGTTGTTATCACTTGTTATGTTTATTTATTATAAATAATAAATATTTATTGTATATATATATAAATATATAATGTATTAATTTGAATTTAAAAACTTACACTGTTGCATCCTCTATTTGGATTGATTCCATTATCTCATCACTTGAAAATTGTAATATTTCTACTTCATTATTTTTATTTAGGACAGAAATATCTTGTGAAGAAGTATCTTGTATAGGATTTCTATTCTGTGCTTCAATCTCAATTTCATTTTTCAAATCATCGTCGTCAATTTTGGCTTCAGCTTTGTTAGCTAAAGTTAAAAGGAAAGGAAGGAGAATAAGAAGTGAAAGAATATAAAAATGAGTATATGAAATAGTAAAAAACGACAAAATAAATGTATAAAAAAGTGAAAAAACAAGATAACAAAAATATAAAAAGGTAAGAAAGTGAAAAAATAATAACATTCAAAATTATTTTTATTTTCTTATCTAAAAGATAGAAAAAGGGAGAATAAAACTTTTAAACGCGCGGGGGGTTATATATATTTATAATATTATCTTACCTTGTGATTTATAGATTATTTTTTTAGGCATCTTAATGTATTATTAATAATTTTAATATATTTTTTATTCAGCTTCAGCTTATTTAAAATACGTTTGAATTAATCACTTTCTATTTCGTAACTGTTTGAGTCCTTAGCAACGCTTAGCAATTATTGATTAACCATATAAATATACAGGGTGTCCGGTAATTCGCGCCCCACCCGCTATGTGCAGGTAGAGCAGGTCAAACCGAATAAAAAAGTCCTCTACCATTTTGCAAAATTCTCAATAATAAGAGAGAAATTAATTAATAAAGTTCGGCCAGTACAAGCGCGCGGAGAGAAGGGACGGCCCACTTTTTTCAATCATTTATACTTAGGCGTGTTCATTTGCAAAGCGCGTCTGTCAACGCTTTGTCTCGCGGTCGCGCGCGTAGCAACGATATAACATTACGCTGTCGTTTATTGCCGCGCGCTTAGTGACCACGTCACAGTGGGCCGTCTCTTCTCTCCGCGCGCTTGTACTGGCCGAACTTTATTAATTAATTTCTCTATTATTATTGAAAATTTTGCAAAATGGTAGATGACTTTTTTACTCGGTTTGACCTGCTCTACCTGCACATGGCGGGTGGGGCGCGAATTACCGGACACCCTGTATATAGGCTGCGGTCCGATTTATGCTCACAACGCTATCAGCGCGCTCAAATCTAAAGATACATCACGTGGACTATAGATTGATAGCGCTGTGAGCGTGAATCGGACCGCAGCCATAGCAATATGTTGTAAATATACATATAGAGTGTAAAATTAAAGGTGTTAAAGACTATTACTTTCAAAACTAAACAAAATATGAAACTTTTATGATCTTAACTACTCCATCTAAAGAGAAAGTAATTTCATCATATTATTTTACTTTTGATACCAAACAATTAACAGGAAAAAAAATTTTTATATTTTGCTTAGTTTTAAAAATAATAATTAGTAACACCTTTAACTTTATTCTCTGCATATGTATGTATATACATAATTTGAACTGATTATATTCTATTATGAGTTTTAATATAATGAGTTTTTTGTCATATAATGAGTTTTAATCCAAAAGAAATAATGATCAAGAAAATAATGATCAAGAAAGGCGCGCGCGTTAGCGCGCGCTGTGTGCTAGTCCTTAATGAAAAAATCCATGAAATGCATGAAGTGTGTTTTAGAGTCGCATTTCTCGAATCTATTGTTACCCTTTTTCCTGATTGGCGATCGCGACGACGTCGAGAGAGGTGAACGTTCAGTCGAGTTCAGTTAGTTCGGTGACAGTTCGGTTGACAGTTTACGTATACCGTGAGTGCGGTTAGACAGCCAATTGTGACTGAACGATAAAAAAGGTAAGATTGGCGGTCGATGCTGGCGATCAAGATCGCGGCGAGTTTCGCGGTTATTATGACAGTTCGTATCGTGTCAGATTAGTAGTGATGATCGTTTGGTGACAGTTCATAAGACTCAGTTGTGATTGTATTACTTTAATATATTTAAAATAATATTTATAGTTAAATATTTCAATAATAATTTATTATTACGAAAAGTAAGAAGAATCAATGAAGAATCAATGAAGGGATCCCTTCTCAGGACAGTAAACGCACGTTAGGAGTCTTGCAAAAAACTTACGAGCAACTGCAGCGTTATTATATTTTGGTACGGCTGATTAGGAGAGACCTCGAAAGGGCAGCAAATAATTTCGATGCTATAAACAGTGAAGAGTAAGTAATATTTAGATGTGTATATAATTAACTTATTAAACAGCCAAAACATGTTCTATTTTTAGAGTAAAAATATTTTTCATTATGGATAGTTATTTTATATCTTACTATAAAGCTCCAAAAATGTAGCATAATTTTTCAGGGATAATTAAATATATTAAATTCTTTATATCAAATTAATCAAATTTGATTACATCGTTTTTTAAGTCGTTTTTTATAAATATTTATAATATATATATATATATATTTATATATATATATATTATAAATATATATAATTAAATTTTTAAATTTAAAACTTCTATTTTTAAAAAATATGTTGACTATTAATAATCACATTTATCACACGGCAGGTGATTTATGATTAAAAAATTTTTAATTATAAATTTTTTTTAATCATAAATTTGCGTTTTGAGTTGGCAACTATTTATCAAAGTTATTTCTTGCATGTTTTAAATTTTCTGTCGGCTGTAATGCCAATTATCTTCGAATTGAACGCTGAGTAATTTTATCGCATTTTAAATATTGAATAGATTATAACATAGTGTTAGGAATGAATAGTATAGATTTGTGCGATCTTTCAATTAATGCATTTTTCCAGAGTGTGTTCTTTTATTGCAATATAATATTATTATATTATATATTTTTTATAATATTATTATTATTTCAAGCATCGAAGCACGGCGTTACGTGGATAACGTTATACGTTCATAAATATTTATTATATGTATAATGTTAATAAATATTAATTTTCAGTACTAATGTGTGCGTATTAGAATATAACTTTTTGATCTCAACATTTATATTAAATCTTATTTATATTATATCTCAGTAGTTATAAAGGGCCGGTTCTAACCCGGGTCCTCCGAGGGGGGGTGTGGGGCGGGGGGGTAATCGGTGAAGAGGGGGATGACGTCACGCGGGGAGGGGGGGCTTATCAGTTAAAATTCCAAGAAAAGCTTATCTTATCAGTTTAAATTCCAAGAATTGCTTATCTTATCAGCTCAAGTTTCAAAATATGTTTATAAACATATCAAGTTTCAAGATAAGCTTATCTTATCAGTTCAAATTCCAAGATATGTTTATAAACATATCAAGTTTCAAGATAAGTGCGTATTGCATTATGCGGTCACCCCGCGGTACCTCCCCCATAAACGGCGAGTCTTTATTGTCTCTTCTAGGAAGAGATACCAGCGCCGAAACTCGGCAGCTAGAATTTATGAACAATATAAACAAAACAGTGTATTATGTTACAAGGAGCGCAGACAGCGCGAATTGATAAACATGTAATGATTTATCTGCGCTTATCGACGAACGTGTCGTGACGTTTTGTATAAACAAAACAGCATACTGCAGGTCGCTTTGGCGGTACCACCCCCAATACGCGGAATTATGAGCGCCGATATCCGGCGGCTAAGATTCGGTCATGAGTAATCGCACTTTTTCGCGTCAGGACATGTTTTTATAAACAAAAGTGAGCGCCGATATTCGGCCGCTGGAATTTGTAAACAGATATTTAATACTGCGGTAGCTAGTTCGAAGAATTATCCGAGGGATCTTGGATTGGTCGCGCTTATCAACGTGTTGGAGAAAATTTCATCATACGTTGAACAGGAACAAAGGATTGGACGAAATATATAATGAGGACTGCCACCGTGTCAAACCATAGTACGTGATTTGAGAGTGCATAGACTGGTCGATCGATAAAAAGTATTGCAAGTAGAAGACTTATTTAAAAAAGTGTACAATATGGAAAACATAGAGCAGACTGAACGCGACCTGTTGGAGATGTCCCACCAAGTCGCTACATTGGGGGAGTATTTTGGATGGTTGCAACAGTGTGAGGAATTTATCACACAGCTCGAAGAACGCAGTCGTGTCAAGCGTCCGCGAATTTCGATTGGAAATAGACAATCTGTGGTGTCCAGAATCGCACGACTCGAGGGTGTTAAGATACGCTTGCAGAGACAATTTATACCAAGTGGTGGTGAATACAGTGGCGGTGACAATAACGCGCAAAGACTAGTTTGGCGCGAGATCGATACGGCGTTCGAAAACCGTATACTGACCGGTGCGGTAATTAATGCAGACTATATCGAACCGCTTCAATTTTTGGAAAACGCCAAAGACATTGTGATCGAGAACGTGCAGAAAGTGTTGCAAAAACACACTAGTGTGAAAGTGAACACTGTATTCAACGGTGAGTTTATATCGGGTGATAAACAAGCCAATAAAAGTATCAATACGAGAAACTATGAACTCTTTCGCACGTCTGATATACGCGAGTGGTACGAGCGCCGCGTTATCGAGCCCACGCTAGCATCGCTTGAAGAGTTCCAGGAACGCGATAGTGGTTGGGCATTGTTGCGAATAATCGATTTGATAGTCAATATAAATAAGTATAATCCAATGCGCGCGGGATGCCATATCAAATTGCCGCGAGAAATTGTGACAAAGAGAGCGGTGGTGAACGTGCGATCAGCGGACAATGCATGTTTTGCTTGGTCAGTGGTTGCTGCTCTATATCCTGCTGAAAGACACATGGAACGGGAATCTTCGTATCCGCATTATACAAAAGTGCTGAATCTCCAAGACATTGAGTTTCCAGTGACTGTGAATCAAATTAAAAGGTTTGAACATGCGAACAACATTTCAATCAATGTATACACATTGATACTACGCGGTGAAGGGAACGTGGGCATTGCCCCGATACGTCTCAGTGAACTGAAGAAAGACAAGCATGTCAACTTGCTGTATGTGGAAGATCCACATAACAACAGCGTTGGACATTTCACATGGATCAAGAATCTATCCCGGCTTGTATCATCACAATTGAGCAAAAAAGAACACATGAAATATATCTGTGATCGGTACGTATATTTTAATAAGAACGTAATATATAAATTTTAAAAACTTTCTTTAAAAGATGAAATTCATTATTTTATTATTTTTTTTTTTTAGATGTTTACACTACTTCCATTCAGACGACAAGTTACAGTCACACATGGTAGACTGTCGGGAGATGAATGACTGCGCTATCCTGTTACCGAGAGATGACAAGTGGCTAACATTCGAAAACTACTACAACAAAGAGCGGCTTCCATTCGTGGTGTATGCCGACTTAGAATGCATCTTAGCGAAGACAGATAAGGAGAAAAATTTATATCAACATCACAAAGTATTTAGCATAGCTTATTATGTACATTGCTCATACAATAATTCATTATCCGTGTATCATTCTCGTCGTGGTGTAGATTGCGTATCATGGTTCACCAAAGAACTTAAAAATTTAGCACAAGATGTAAACATTATTTTATCAACTAATGTCCCCATGATAAATTTGACATCAGATGAGTCTGAAAAATTTCATAGCGCAACGCATTGTCATATATGTGAAAAACCATTCACGCAAGATCATAAACGCGTACGCGATCATTGTCATCTGACCGGGCGGTACAGAGGTCCCGCGCATTCAAGGTGTAATCTAAATTACAAAGAATCTTATGTCATTCCAATAGTATTTCACAATTTATCCGGTTACGACGCACATTTTATAATTAAAGAAATAGCTACAGCGTTCAAAGGGAGAATCAATGTACTTCCGATAACCAAAGAAAAGTATATTTCATTCACAAAAAATGTTAAACTTACAGCTTATAATTCCAGACATATCAATTGCAGAAATATTAACTTGCGTTTTATCGATTCATATAAATTTCTTACAACCAGTCTCGACAAATTGGCTTCATTTTTGAATAAAGATAAACTCTTAATTTTAAAATCGAAATTTCAAAATTTATCAACTGAAAATTTCAATTTATTAACACGGAAGGGTGTATTTCCGTACGAATATATAGACTGTTTCGAAAGACTTCAAGATACATGTTTACCACCGCGCGAATCATTTTACAGTTCCTTGACCGGTGACACAGTATCCGAGAGCGATTATGCACACGCCGAGAATGTATGGAAGCAGTTCTCCATTCGAACGTTGGGTGAATATAGCGACTTGTATTTAAAAACTGATGTCTTGTTATTAGCAGACATTTTTGAAAATTTCCGCGATAGCTGCATTAAAAGTTATGGACTCGACCCCGCGTATTATTATACTCTCCCCGGATACACGTGGGATGCCATGTTGAAGCATACAAATATTACGTTCGAATTGCTTACTGATATCGACATGGTAATGTTTATCGAACGTGGTATACGCGGTGGACTAAGCCAATGCTCCAACAGATATGCACATGCTAATAACAAGTACATGCAATCGTACGATCCATCGAAACCATCATCGTATCTCATGTATTTTGATGTAAATAATTTGTACGGATGGGCAATGTGTCAACCATTGCCTTATGCCGATTTTCGATGGGTCGACGATGTATCCGATTTTAACGTATCATCCATCGCGCTAGATTCACCTACAGGCTACATTCTCGAAGTCGATCTCGAGTATCCGCAAAGTAAACACAACGCACATGCTGATCTACCGTTTTGCCCGACACGCGACAAACCGCCCGGCAAGCGGCAAGATAAACTTCTCGCGACTCTGTATGATAAGAAGCGTTACGTCATACACTACCGCAACCTGCAGCAATGTATGCAACACGGTCTTCGCGTTACAAAAATACATCGTATATTACAATTCGCTCAATCCGCATGGCTCCGCGATTACATCGAACTAAATACGAAATTTAGAACACTAGCGAAAAATGATTTCGAGAAAAATTTGTACAAATTGATGAACAACGCCGTATTCGGTAAAACTATGGAAAACGTTCGAAATCATGTCGATGTAAAGCTCTTAACATATTGGGGTGGAAGGTACGGTGCAGAGGCAATGATCGCGAAACCAAATTTTCATAGTAGAAGCATATTTTCGGAAAATCTTATCGCAGTAGAATTGCGCAAACTTGAAGTAAAATTATACAAACCAATCTATGTCGGTATGTGTATACTCGACATTTCTAAAACATGTTTATACGAGTTTCATCACGAATACATGTCACCAATGTATCGTGATAAATGTAGAGTAATGTACACCGACACAGACAGTCTTATTTATCACATCGAGTGTAAAGATTTGTATGAGAATATAAAGCGCAACGTCGACAGATTTGATACGAGCGATTATCCAGCAGACAATGCGTACGGTATACCGCTTGTGAATAAAAAGGTACCGGGTCTAATGAAAGATGAAAACAATGGTACAATAATGACTGAATTTGTTGGGCTTAGAGCAAAAATGTACGCGTTGCGAGTGGATGGTAAAAAGGACACAAAAAAGGTCAAAGGCGTCAAGAGTAACGTTGTCGCAAGAACGATAACGTTCGACGATTACACGAGGTGTTTGAATGAAGAGATTGAAATGACACGCCAACAGTCATGCATAAGATCTAAATTACATGAAGTGTATACCATTCGCGAGCAAAAAATTGCTCTAAGTCCATATGACGACAAGCGGTATATCGTACCTGATTCAACTGACACCTTACCATGGGGACATTATAAGATACCGTTGTAAATAAACTATATTATATATAACATATGTATGTCATAATTATATTTATATTTCACATTTATATAAATAGTGTAAGGAAAGGATGTAGTAATAAAGAGTATATATTTTTTGTTATACATATCGTATATTTCAAATATTATATATGTTGTACACATTATATATTATTTATGAAAATAAAAAAAATTGTTGAATCAAATAACATTGTCCTTATGTATCCAAGAGTTGTGCGAATTGTCAAATCCCAACCATTTCACGTAAACCTCGTCACCTCTCCTGCGCAGTACTTTCTCCACGAGGTACACATCCGGATAATTTGCGCGATGCAACTCGTGCTCATAAAACGCTCCAGCGATAGATGTCTTGCGATAGTCCTCGAGTAGATAGCTTACGGGATTAGTACGCTGCACTTTAACTATCGTAAACACCTCGGTTGTCCAATTTGGCGTGTAACCCTTCTCGAAAAGTTGTTTATACTTACTAACACGTACCGGGTCACCTACTTTGAATTTTGCCAGACCCGCGATATTTACGCGGTTATACACAGTAGTCAAGAGTCTTTCAGCGATCGCGGGGGTAACGTCAGCGGGTCGCATACCGATCGTTCGATGCTTGCGCGCGTTGTAATCCGATACGAGTCGCGGTAGCATGTCGATCCACTTGTAAGTGCCATTCAACGTAAACATCTTCCACATATCGTTCTTTAGCGTGCGATTGAATCGCTCGACGACCGACGCCTTCAATACCGAATATGTAGAATAGTGATTAATGTCATGTTTCCGTATAAGCCGTTGCACGTGAGCATTATAAAATTCCTTCCCCATATCAGTTTGTATGTTTTTCGGGCATCTCTTGCTATCTCGAATTATCTCAGCGAGTGCGTCAGCTGTCTCGCTTCCTCCTTTACCCTTGAGTGGTATGGCCCACGCATACTTGCTCAACACATCGATAACGGTGAGTATGTAGTGGAAATCTTTGTTGAAACGGGAGTACGGACGCATCTCGACAATGTCGGCTTGCCACAGATCATCGTATCCCCGCACTATGACATGTCTTCGAGGAAAATTTCTTCTTGCCGGCGCGTGCAGTTCGTTCACTAACTGTCGTCTCTCCAAACTATGTTGATTATTCGTTTCATCGGTTTTTCCCGATGGCCGTTTGTTATTCGTTTTATTGTTCATTTTTGGTTTCTAACTCGTTCTTGTTCCGTTTTTGACTCGTTTTTATCCGTTCGTGACCCGTTATTTATCCGTTTTTACCCGTTTTTACCCGTTCTTTATCTTCCATATGCGTTAGATAGCCGTTCGTGATCCGTTCGTGACCCGTTCTTGACCCGTTATTACCCCGTTTTTTACCCGTTCGTGACCCGTTTTTATCCGTTCGTGATCCGTTTTGCGTTGTTCACTGCCGTCTTTGACCTATTTGAAAATCGGTCTTGACCCGTTCGCAGCCTTGTTGACAGTCGTCTCTGACCAGTTCGTAGCCGCTTCTGGCCCGTTCGTAGCCTCGTTCGCAGACGTCCCTTGACCGTTCGTAGCCGTTCTTGAGTTGTTTGTAGCCTTGTATGTAGCCTTTAAGGACATGTTCGTAGCCTTGTTCGCAGCCGTCCTTGAGGTGTTTGTAGCCTCGTTCGTAGCTAGACCGTTCGCCACCGTTTCCGGGTCGTTCAATGCCGGGTCGTTCACTGCTGCTTCCGGGTCGTTCACTGCCGCTCATTGTAGTGTGGTAGCACGTCGATAAGTGTTCGTAACCGTTCGAAACCTGTTTGTAGCCGTTCAACAGTTGTCTGTAACCATTCGATAAACCTTCTTAGCTGTTCGATAATTGTTTGATGGATGTTTCTGATCCGTTCACTGCAGCCCATTAGAGGTTAATTGCCGTTTCTGAATTAGTCGCGCGTTGAAGGTCGTTTATCGCAGTCTGTATTGCTCGCACGTCCTTCTCTAACGCAGTCAGCTTCTCATCTGACTGTTTCTGTTGATTCATCAACGTTTTAATGCACTGGTCCACATACAGTTTGTTGACGGCATCGGTGTCAGCCACAGGTTGCGCTACACGGCGAATCTTGCGCGATCTCGCGTCATAATCTGTAGCGACGCGACACAGAGCTTTCTCACGCACATAACTTCTCATAAATCTATCCCTATGATCACTTGTTGCATCAGTTTTCCGCTCGAACAATCCAAATTTGTTGATAGACATTTTTTCTCTGTTTCGTGAAGTGTCACGCGACGTCAGTCGACTGATTAAATGTGTCGAGACACCGTTTAATTTATAATAATGCCGGCTTCGCGAAGTTCCTCGATAATCGACAGGATCTCGTTGTCGTGAGCGTTGTGACCAGCTTGGTGCGAAGCGTCCAGCAATCGTAACCGATCCACTAGCTCGTTGGGGTCGTCCCAGTGCACGTAATCAATCTTATTGTCGGATAGCGTCATAGTGCGAGGCATAGATACTCCCCTTCCAGATTTTTTCTTTTTCGGTGCGATCGGCAGCAACGGTGCGATTATGTGCTTATACTTGTATCCCCTGTTGCTTAATAATTGGCCTTGCGCATCATAGTTGCGTTTATGCGCATTCGTCGCCAATAATATGCTCTTGTATTTATACATATCATCATCCGTGTAAATGTCGTCATCGGGAATTCTCTTGAAGATCAATTCGTATAATCCCGGTGTACCAATGTACTTCACTTTGTCTATAATTATAGAGTCATACATGTCGACGTCGAATCTTTTGTTACCGAGCCGCATTTCATTCTTGTCGAAATAGACACCGTACACGTGATCGATCTCTTTTTTTTCGTCACCACCCAGAAGTGTGCCCATGTACTGTTGTCCTAGTGGCCCAAAGTGCTCTCGCAACGTTTCTTGACCTTCATGCGTGTGTAACAGGTTTCGAACAGATGTTTCGAGCGAGTTGCCGGTGGTTTCGAAAACATCTTCGAGTGATTCGGGTACCGTAGGTTGTACGATTTTCGTTGTCGCAGACTGTGTAGAGGTGGTTGGTGTAGAGGTTATCAGCGGTTCATGCAATGAAACGTTCGATGTATGTGGCGTCAAAATATTTCGCACTCGCGGAATATTCCGATTCGCGTGTAGCCGTTTTCTCTTTTTCGGTGTCTCCTCCTCCTCCTCCTCCTCCTCCTCCTTGTACCGCTTAACAGTGGGTAACGTTGCAATCTTCACGTTACTGTCCGACTCATTTTTCACCGCGATTGAGTTGTCGACAATCTTTTGTAGCGGTTCGATAATAGGTCTAAAGTGGGTCTTGACCACGATATCGTCATCGATCTTACCGGTCTTCAAAGCGCGATGTTTCTTGCGGATCGATTCGCTCGTTTTCGCAATCTCCTTCGCTATCTTTTCACGCTCGCGAATAGTATCGCTCCCAGCCATGTCGGTAGAGTGTCGAACGCTCGCGTTTCACCTTTCTCGACAGACTATCGGCAACGACTAATCGTTTTGCGGTATCGCGAACTCGTTAAATCCTTTTCTGTATCGACCGTTCGTAAGCGAGCTGTCCTTGTCTATCATTAAAAATCCATACTTTTGCTGCCAACACACACGACATAATTTACTGAAATCCTCGTACGACATATCGGTATTCACGTGATCGTTGTACACATGTTTCAAGTTGGTACCATCCTGTTTAAACATGATCAGCAGGTTTGCGTTGTCACGTATAAGATGTTTTGGTATTCTCGCGTACGTCTGACATAAATAGAAGCAATCGACGTTCGAGTGGCGTCCCATTGAAAAGTACTCTCTTATCGTATCTTGCTTGTCACACGCCATGTCATCGAAGACGAAAATCGAGTTTAGACATGCTTCGCTCGGTGGAATGACGTCACTGTTATTAGAGAACGTAAAGTAGCCGATTTCGTCGATCGACGTCAACAAATTCTCCAGATACCGATATTTCGGCTGTTGCAGCGACTTTGAATACACGTACACGTTCTCGAAACGTACACCGTGCGGACTTTCCAGTAGGCTTATCAGAACGTTGGTTTTACCGCAGTTCGAGGGGCCGCAAATGATCGCGCGTATAGTAGTCGGTAACATCGTACCGTGTCTACGCATCTCCGCGTCGTCTCCCATCGAACCCACTCTGTCGTCACAATTCGTCACACGTATCGTCAAAGGTTGTCGCACGAATCTCATTTTTTCCACTCCCGATTCGGATCACATGTCCGCCTATTTATAGCTGAGCGAAACCACGTATCGCTCAGTAGCGTTAAGATGTTTATCTTGCTAACACATCCGTACGATATTCTCGATTTGAATGCCGAACAGCTGCAATTTGTGTCTAAAGCAGTTTTATTGCGAATGTGCGGTGATTACGTCCACCGCGTGTGGGACAAACTTCCGGAGCATATAAAGGCGGATTCAGAGGTCTGGACCTATCGTCGCTGTTTCGAACATTATAATCGACCGTGGCAGCAAACGCACATCGACGGTCCAGCGCCAATGATAAAAGATTGCAGCGAATGTCAACGCAAAAAGGTAGAGGCCTATTAAATCACGCGATAAACGCACTTCCGGTCGAGCTCCATATCCCCGGCTATCAATTTTGTGGTCCGGGCACGCGATTACAGAAGCGATTAGCCAGAGGCGATCGAGGTATCAACCTATTGGATGCCGCGTGTCGCGAGCACGACATTGCATATTCTCGAAGCAACAATCTCAGTGAACGACACGTTGCTGATAATATACTCGCTGTGAAAGCGCGAAAACGTATTACCGCGAGAGAATCAACTCTTGGCGAAAGAGCTACCGCCACAGCTGTCTGGGCAGCGATGAAAGCCAAGACAAAGCTCGGTATGGGCCTCAAGACAAAGACGATGAGGAAGACGAAGAAAAGGACGGCGAAGAAACGGATACTTTTGGTAGCGAAACGCGGTGGTATATTGCCGATTCTACCAGTGCTGGGCACGCTTGGATCCCTGATTGGTGGAGCAGCGGGAGTCGCGAAAGTGGTGAACGACAGAAAAGCCGCGCAACGTCAATTGCAAGAGCTGCTACGTCACAATCGCGCCATGGAAGGTCGCGGACTGTATCTCGCTCCATACAAGCGTGGACGTGGAGTTGCAAAGAGAAAAAAAAAACGTCAAAGAGACGTTAAAAATGCCGCAGGGTGTAACTACCAATTTACAATTACTGCAATTGGCGAAACGTATGCGCATTCCGTATTTTAGAGGTGTTTTCATGCGTGACTCGTTACCGATCGGTGGTATATATCGAAACGAAAGTGGTATTGTAAATTTGGATAACACCAAAGGACCTGGTACTCATTGGGTAGCGTACGCAAAAAGGGGGGATCACGCTATATATTTCGATAGTTTCGGCAATCTGCGACCACCCAAGGAGTTGGTGCGATACTTAAATGTTACGAAAATAGACTACAATTACACACCTGTTCAAACTTACGATCAAAGCATCTGCGGACAATTGTGCTTGCAGTTTCTCCGAACGCTTGAATTGTAGTTTATCTCACACGAATTTAAGGACGGACATTGCGCTATTTAACTCAGTATTCGCTAACCAGTTTTGTCAACATGTCGCTAACACTAACAGTGACGGAAAAGAGTAGCGTCCTCGCGGTCAACTACTTTCCCCCCATAGATTTGAGCGACGCGGAATACGAACTCGGTCTAGCGGATTTTGAAACCTATCACACTATATCGAATGTGAATTCCTCGAATAATAAATTTTACTTTGGCAACGACAATGCGGAAATTACAATTCCTGAGGGTTCGTACGAGTTGCAAGCGATACATGAGTTTTTGAAACGTGCACTTTCACGGAAACATCACGCTGTTCATGATGGTGATAAAAAAACCAATGACAACGGTGACTTTGAAGGTTATCCGATAGTGCTCCGTGCTAACTACAATACGATGAGAAGCGTGATTAAATGCGCCTACAGAATAAATTTTAGCAAGCCCAACAACATTGGATCGTTGCTGGGATTCTCGAACCGTATACTACAGCCGCGAAAATGGTACGAATCGGACATGCCGATTAACATTATCAATGTGAACATTATCCGTGTAGAGTGTAACGTGACCGCGGGTGCATACAGTAACGGCAAACTCGTTCACACGATACATGAATTTTCACCGAGGGTACCACCAGGATATAAGATATCGGAAACGCCGGCGCAGATCATTTACCTTCCGATCGTCGCGCGGAGCATTACGGATTTCATGTTACGCGTTGTCGACCAAGACGGACATTTACTCGATTTTCGAGGGGAAGAGATCACAGTTAGATTACACATACGACGGCGACAGCGATAACACCCATACGAGGGTGTATGAGATGCTCGTGTTGAACGGATCGAAAGACGCGAAAGACAACACAATTTTTCCACAGCCAGCGACAACATTCGCTAATAGCAAATCAACCGGGCGCACAAATAAAAAGAAACTCAAAGCATCAAACGTTGCGTTTTTACATTCTTTGGGATTCGTGGTGCGAAACATCTGAACAATGACAGACATTCTCAACATCGGGGAAGAGCCAGTCTTTGACGATCGCATTGTCAAGATTGAGACTCACACGTACAACCCGTTTGCCAACACAACATTTGGACACAGTGATGAGATAAGAATACCCATACAACAACAGGATCTGTATACGTTGCCGTATGAGAGTTTCCTATACATCGAGGGAGAACTGAAGATAAACAACCCAGTTGAAGGATCCGATGTGACACTAGGAAATAATTGTGCCGCATTCATGTTTGATGAGATTCGCTATGAGCTCGATGGTATGGAGATTGATCGCAACAGAAATGTTGGAATAACAAGTTTGCTCAAAAACTATGTAACAATGTCATCCGATAGAAGCGTGATAATGAGAAACGCCGGCTGGGATGCACCGACTACTGTGAATGGACACTTTAATTTTTGCGTACCGCTCCACATGTTATTGGGATTTTGCGAGGATTACAGACGTGTGGTGATTAACGCGCGTCATGAGTTAATCTTAATACGTTCGCGCAACGACAATAATAGTCTGTATGGAAATTCTGCGCTGGAGCCTGAGATCAATATATTCAAGATACAATGGCGAATGCCCCATGTGTTGTTGAGCGAAGTTAAGAACTGCCGATGCTGCGCGCTCTGGAAAGCGGACGCTACCTCAGCATGGGTTTTCGCTCGTGGGATCTGTACGAGTTTCCGCTGTTGCAGCGTACAACCAAGCATTCGTGGGCCATTAAGACCGCGACTCAGCTGGAAAAGCCGCGATACGTATTTTTTGCTCTGCAGACAGGCCGGAAGAATGTCATGTCTGAGGATACTAGCCGATTCGACGAATGCACATTAACCAACGTGAAACTCTACCTGAACTCGGAATGTTATCCGTACGACGACATGAATTTGGATTTCGATAAAAACAGATGGTCGATTCTGTACGACACGTATGCGCGTTTCTGCAAAAATTATTACGGATACGAGTACCTCGAGCCAAGTCTCACCGTCACATTATTTCTACGTCAAGGTCCGTTTGTGATTATTGATTGTTCTCGACAAAACGAATCGGTCAAGAGTGCAACAGTGGATGTGAGATTGGAATTTGAGTGTAAGGAGAATATGCCTAATAATACCACTGCGTACTGTCTCATCATACATGATCGCGTGATCCAGTACAACCCGTTGACCAACGTTGTGCGCAGAATCACCTAAATGTTTACACCAACAACCATTTAGAGAGAGAGGGGAAGAGGGTACATAACCAGAGTGATGTGAGCTGGTTATAGAGTTTCGTCATTCCTCTCGAATAACTCACATCGAAGAGAGAGATCTCATCATGTCTGTACCAACGTTTGTCGATCTGCAAGGATTTATCCTAAACAAACAATTTATTGTGAAGGAAGCGGCAATCCTGAGGAGAGGATTTATCCTATCACATTATTTCTTCGCATGTCCTGTGCCATGGAGTATGCTCATAAAATCGGAGAGGCGCCAAGCCTCATGGTTGACTCAACATCATCATGGCTTACAATGGGAAGATGGAAATGTTCCCTATAGCATGGCTCAGCGCGTGATTACGACAGCTATCGTTGGGGTAAATGAAAAATTACAGCTACATGAAGAAGATGAAGAAGAGTCCTCTCTCGTGTACGTAAAGGGACTTGAAAAGCGAGAATGGTTGGCCGATATAGTGGACGATGCGGTATATGGTTACATTATCGAGGCCTTGGATGCTGCTTATGATGATATTCCTGCTTTAAATAAGTTAGATCCTACATATAGTCTACGTTGTAATAAACATGTTAAGAATTGCGCGTTACAAAATGTATTCAAATTATTTAATTGGTGGTCGCAACACCAGAAAGAATTGCAAGATGTGGAAAAATAAATTTAAAAAATTTTTTGTAAATATGTCTTATCTCTTATTCTCCCTCCCCAATCCTTTCCTCATGAATCATGTTTCTAAGAATTCTTTTATTCAAACATCGTCTCTCCCTTCTCCTAAATTTCATAGCGCATTAATCTCCCACCACATTTACCCTCACTACTTTTAAATGAATCATGTTTCTAAGAATTGGTGACATACTATTCTCTTTGTTCTTTCTCTCCCCTTCCCAACACATTTCCTCATGAATCATGTTTCTAAGAAATCTTTTTATCTATCAACTACATATTTCATTATTCTCCCACCACATTTACCCCCACTACTTTTAAAAAGGAGCGTCATGTACCCTCAATTAATTTCTTTATACGATCAGTCTTTCGTTAACTGTTCATACTGGTGGTTCACTTTTAATACCCTCGAGAAAAAAAATGTACTCCACCGAAAGAAGCAGCAACAGCAGCGCCGGCAGACGCATGAATTATTATATGCCAAGACGTGATGAAACTCCAACATGTGAGAACAAATGTGACGAGTAAGTATAATATTCTTTATATTTTCTACTCTTCTATTGTTCTCTTTTTTTTCTATATATTGTTTTAACTAATTTTTACAGCGTTCCCGTGGGGCATCGTGTGGTTCGTATACTAGGACGACGATACGCATTGACAGTCACGGAATTTAAATTCCTCGAAATTGGTATTAAAGTGGATCCACCGAGTTACGTGGAGATCGCTATAGGAGATCATCGAGGAAAACAACTGCTGTTATCTCTCGAAACTTGGAAGGGACTTTACGAGCAACGCCACAATATTCACAATTTGCTTCGAAATGATTCTACAGAAGCATACAGTTCTATAAGCGTTGGACCGCTAATAGTGCGATTTCACACGATTAACGACACCAAACTCATAAGTCTAGAATCTTCAGATGTACGCATGATGATGATCGAATCGACGTTACAACGTATGTTCGAGCTCGATCCTTGTATCGATATAACGTTTGATCGATTGGCTAGACTTACTGGAACAGTCGATGCTAAGTTTACACAATTCTCCAACGTAGCATCTACTGTAACGGATCCTAAAGAAGTATCAAATGTAATACGCGCTAGCGACACGTTAGACAAGCATCAACTCGTCGATTGCGAGCTGGTAGCTTTAGCTTTTACATTTTGATATGTAAGAACAAATTATATTTGTATAATAAATATAAGCAGAATAAATTAAAAAATATATGTCTATATCACGGTGTACTTCCTTTGCGTTTGGCGCGCTCTCCCATCCGTCCAAGCTTTCATGCATAGCTCGACGCAAGGCGTACGCGAGAGAGTTATCATGAGAGAGAGCAACCACTAGGATAGAAAGAGACAGCGCGAGACGAACGCGAGAGAACGAACGTGAAAGAGATGTTGCGTCAGGGTACATGAGACGCACGCGAGAGAAAAGATGACGCGGCGAGAGATATGACGCAGCGAGAGATACGGCGCGGCGAGAGAGAGGCGCACGGGAGGCGTTCGACGCAAGGCGTACGCGAGAGATACGGCGCGAGAGATACGGCGCGAGAGAGCGGCCGCTCTCTTCGATATATCTCGAACTGGGCGCATGCGGCGAACGCGTCGAGAGAGGTGCACGCGAGGCGTACGCAAGGCGTTCGACGCGAGAGATTTTTTAAGAATAATTTATTATGTTTTTTTTTTTTTACTTATAGGTTTAATAATAATTTTAATTATATATATATATATATATATATATATATTTTTTTTTTTTTTTTTTTTAATAGTAAGAGATGGAAAGAAAGGAAAAGGACATCTTAATCCAAAATAAATAAGATTTCTTAATCCGGATATCGGCGCTCATAATTCCGCGTATTGGGGGTGGTACCGCCAAAGCGACCTGCAGTATGCTGTTTTGTTTATACAAACGTGTCACGACACGTTCGTCGATAAGCGCAAATAAATCATTACATGTTTATCAATTCGCGCTGTCAGCGCTCCTTGTAACATAATACACTGTTTTGTTTATATTGTTTATAAATTCTAGCTGCCGAGTTTCGGCGCTGGTATCTCTTCCTAGAAGAGACAATAAAGACTCGCCGCTTATGGGGGAGGTACCGCGGGGTGACCGCATAATGCAATACGCACTTATCTTGAAACTTGATATGTTTATAAACATATCTTGGAATTTGAACTGATAAGATAAGCTTATCTTGAAACTTGATATGTTTATAAACATATCTTGAAACTTGAGCTGATAAGATAAGCAATTCTTGGAATTTAAACTGATAAGATAAGCTTTTCTTGGAATTTTTACTGATAAGCCCCCCTCCCCGCGTGACGTCATCCCCCTCTTCACCGATTACCCCCCCGCCCCACACCCCCCCTCGGAGGACCCGGGTTAGAACCGGCCCTTTATAACTACTTATCTCCATTTTATATTAAAAAACTTTATATTGTTTAAAGTCTACTTTGATTAGCATAATTGAAAAACAATTACCTTAAAGATTCTTATAAATGATAAATTTGATATTTTAATTACTATTTATTGCACGTATATTTATTGAGAATAAAGTGTACTGTGGTAATGGATATGGAAGGCGCGCGCGTAGCGCGCGCTGCGTGCTAGTCCTTAATGAAAAAATCCATGAAATGCATGAAGTGTGTTTTAGAGTCGCATTTCTCGAATCTATTGTTACCCTTTTTCCTGATTGGCGATCGCGATGACGTCGAGAGAGGTGAACACTGCCCGACATTAATTCGTTCCATCTCCCTAGCAAATTTCTATAAGATATGTGACATATCCTATAGAAATTTGCTAGGGATATGGAACGAATTAATGTCGGGCAGTGAACGTTCAGTCGAGTTCAGTTAGTTCGGTGACAGTTCGGTTGACAGTTTACGTATACCGTGAGTGCGGTTAGACAGCCAATTGTGACAGAACGATAAAAAAGGTAAGATTGGCGGTCGATGCTGGCGATCAAGATCGCGGCGAGTTACGCGGTTATTATGACAGTTCGTATCGTGTCAGATTAGTAGTGATGATCGTTTGGTGACAGTTCATAAGACTCAGTTGTGATTGTATTACTTTAATATATTTAAAATAATATTTATAATATTTCAATAATAATTTATTATTACGAAAAGTAAGAAGAATCAATGAAGAATCAATGAAGGGATCCCTTCTCAGGACAGTAAACGCACGTTAGAAGTCTTGCAAAAAACTTACGAGCAACTGCAGCGTTATTATATTTTGTTACGGCTGATTAGGAGAGATCTCGAAAGGGCAGCAAATAATTTCGATGCTATAAACAGTGAAGAGTAAGTAATATTTAGATGTGTATATAGGTAATTAACTTATTAAACAGCCAAAACATGTTCTATTTTTAGAGTAAAAATATTTTTCATTATGGATAGTTATTTTATATCTTACTATAAAGCTCCAAAAATGTAGCATAATTTTTCAGGGATAATTAAATATATTTAATTCTTTATATCAAATTAATCAAATTTGATTACATCGTTTTTTAAGTCGTTTTTTATAAATATTTATAATATATATATATATATATATATATTTATATATATATATATATGTTTGATAGACGGCACAAAATTATATCTCTTAGCACGTAATGTACATTCACAAGTTTATTAAACCACAAATTAAGAAAAAGAAATGGTATATATATATATATATACAAAATTATTTACAGCGGTCTATTATTAATTAGTTAATGCAATCAACTGATAGCGCGATTCGCGAGCGCGAACGGTCGGGCTTTGAGAAGCAAGCGACTTCTATAAATCTGCGAAATGCTGAGACGAATTTTACTGCGAAAGGCTGCGAGTATAAAAGCGGTCTGCCCGGATTTGCGCGGCGTTCGAGTTAATATAGGCAGTTTCTTCTGGAAAGGTCCAGATTTCTCGAGATCGGCAAAGTTTGTTTTGTAGGGTGACTTTCGTTGTTGTCTACTGGCAAAAGACGCTTCCTTTATCGATGTCTATCAATGTTTGATGATTTATGATCTATAATATTGACAGTTTTGTTATGAAGAACACAAGGCAGAACAACAACGAAAGTCACGCTCAGATTTATTTTTTGCCAAGATATCGATGCTGACTGAAAAGTTCGGCGAGAAAGAAATTAATCTCATAATCAAATGAGATGTTAATAATAAATTAATTTTAAGTCGTTTTGAACAATATATATATTATAAATATATATAATTAAATTTAAAAATTTTAAACTTCTATTTTTAAAAAATATGTTGACTATTAATAATCACATTTATCACACGGCAGGTGATTTATGATTAAAAAATTTTTAATCATAAATTTTTTTTAATCATAAATTTGCGTTTTGAGTTGGCAACTATTTATCAAAGTTATTTTCTGCATGTTTTGAATTTTCTGTCGGCTGTAATGCCAATTATCTTCGAATTGAACGCTGAGTAATTTTATCGCATTTTAAATATTGAATAGATTATAACATAGTGTTAGGAATGAATCATAGTATAGATTTGTGCGATCTTACAATTAATGCATTTTTCCAGAGTGTGTGTTCTTTTATTGCAATATAATATTATTATATTATATATTTTTTTAAATATTATTATTATTTCAAGCATCGAAGCACGGCGTTACGTGGATAACGTTATATGTTCATAAATATTTATTATATGTATAATGTTAATAAATATTAATTTTCAGTACTAATGTGTGCGTATTAGAATATAACTTTTTGATCTCAACATTTATATTAAATCTTATTTATATTATATCTCCATTTTATATTAAAACACTTTATATTGTTTAAAGTCTACTTTGATTAGCATAATTGAAAAACAATTACCTTAAAGATTCTTATAAATGATAAATTTGATATTTTAATTACTATTTATTGCACGTATATTTATTGAGAATAAAGTGTACTGTGGTAATGGATATGGAAGGCGCGCGCGTAGCGCGCGCTGCGTGCTAGTCCCTTTTCTAAAAAAGGCATGTTAACTGAGTGAATTCAATTTGTATCGAAGCATTGAGACCTCTTTTCCGCGATGCTGATTGGTTGTCTCGTTGCCGCGTCGCGGCTTGAATCACAACCAAGATCGTTTGACAGTTTGTGTGGTTAAGCTTGATTTGATTCGAGTCTTTTATTACGGAGTTATATTATTAAAGAAGATAAAGAAAAGAGAGAGATAAGAATAAGGACACAGAGAGACAGGTATGTATTTTATAATATATGTATACATGAATTATATACATATATATGTATACATATACAAATTGTATGCATATATGTATACAAAATTTTAATTTAGCCTGTATTCAATATTAGCATTTTTTAGCGTTTACAAATTAAAAAGTGTCCTCTTCGATTACGAGTGCTGTGCAGTCAGGAAGAAAGAATCGTCAAGACTTGATTCTGCAAGAATAGTTCGTCGCGACGTATTTAATATTAAATATACGTCCATTTGTGGCGACGTATTTGATATTAAAGTTGCTAAAAGAGAGAGAGAGAGAGAGAGAGAGAGAGAGAGAGAGAGAGAGAAGGAGAAAGAAAAAAGAGATAAGAAGAACACAGAGAGAGAGGTATGTTCTTTATATTCGTAATTTTTATAGATGATTCATACAATAATAGAAAGGGCTAATAGAGCCAGCGTAAGTTATAAAGTGCGTATGTAAAATAAAAAAAATAAAAAATGTTTCGGTCTTGAATTAGACTCTCCTCAGTAGTGATATTATGGTTAAATTATTAAAATAAAAATTAAAATAAATAATAAATAAAATGCATACAAATACGAGTCGTAGATCTTTCATCGCCGGGTGTATGTTACTCCCATTAAATAATTTGCTACATAGACCACCCGCACTGCACGATACTACCCTCTTCATGTTCATCGAAATGTTGAGAATGGTCAGTGACATGCATCTTGCGACTTATCTTAGTTTGACTATTGTGTGACGATGTGCGTTTTACCCGAAAACGACGTTATCTTACAACCTTGACTGTTATCTACGACTTGACTGTACTTTCTCGTTTTTACTGTTTTGCGACCATTTGCGGATTCGTATTTGTATGCATTTTATTTATTAAATTCAAGACGGAAATATTTTGATCTATGTATATCTAAGTAAAATGTAATGCGTTTTAAACAGTCATAAATACACATACGTACTTTCTAACTTGCACCGGGTCTATTAGCCCTTTCTATTATTATATTATATATATCAGAGCCTATTGAGCTATTATTATAGTTGATTCATGTATACAAATTTTATTTAGCCTGTAGTCAATATTAGCATTTTTTTTAGCGTTTACAAGCTAAAAAGTGTTCCCCTCGATTACGGTGTAATCGAGGTTGTGGATCTAGGACGGAAGGTTTGTCGTGACGCTCACTAGATTCCACTAGAATATACGTTTGTTCATCGCGACATATTAAGAAAAAAGGAAGAGAGAGAGAGAGAGAGAAGGAGAAAGAAAAGAGAGATAATAAGAACACAGAGAGAGAGGTATGTTCTTTATATTCGTAATTTTTATAGATGATTCATACAATAATAGAAAGGGCTAATAGAGCCAGCGTAAGTTATAAAGTGCGTATGTAAAATTTCATACATGAAATTATCGAAACAATTTTAATTTACTCAATTAAACAATATTAACATTATATATAATAAATACAATTTTGCAACTATTATTATAAATTACAAATTACAAATATCGAGATTACAATAGTATTTAAATTACAAACAATTTATATACATTCGCGAATAATCTTAACAACCATTCAGCAAGTCCAATCATTTTTAGATTGAGATTGTCGATTTTTACATTGAGGAGGATGATAAGAACGTGTTGGATGAAGGGGAAGAGGATCTCCCGTCTGGAGATTGCTCTTTTCTTCTTAATTAATTGATAGCGTCGGGACGGCAGTTACGCGGGCAAGCGATAATATTTATCATTTATTACTCTCTCTCCCTCTCTCTCTCTCTCTCTCTCTCTCTCTCTCTCTCTCTCTCTCTCTCTCTCTCTATTTCCCCTTCTGTGGTGTTCTCTTTTTTTTCAGGCTAAATTGAATTTATATACATAAATTAGTTGTATACAAATATATAAAATTGATATTTCTTAGCTTTTGTAAAATACGTACCTCTTTCTTCTAATAAGAATAAGAATAATAAGATAAGATAACATGCGATAACACCGACCTTTCTAAAAAAAGGCATGTTAACTGATAGTAAATTCGGTCACCCACGTTACACTGCACTAATTAATAGCAAACGCAAACTCAGATATGGTTAAAGACATGTACGGAGACATTATAATACTTAAACATTATAAAACTATGGCTAATCACGTTATATTATCTGCAAGGAATGTCGATGTTGATGAAATAAACGAAAAGGTAGTAAGTTTATTGGATGAAATGACAGAGAGAGTTTATACAAGTGTGGATACTCTTGAAATGACTGGAGATAATGAAGATATACATGAAATGATTCCGATAGAATATCTCAACTCTTTAAACCCAACGTGTCTTCCACCTCATGAATTACGCTTAAGAAAATACACTATTGTCATGCTTATTAGAAATCTTAGTATCAGTGAAGGTTTATGCAATGGTACCAGATTATTAGTTTTAGATTTAGATAGTAACTTATTACGATGTGAAATTTTAACAGGTAATAAGATTGGAGAAATTGTTTTTCTTAATCGCATCACTTTGTATTGTGAAAATATATATCCATTTACTTTTAAAAGAAGACAATTTCCAGTGAAATTAGCATTTGCTATGACTATAAATAAATCGCAAGGACAGACCTTCGATAAAATTGCAATAGATCTTCGTAAAGACGTTTTTAATCATGGACAACTGTACGTCGCATTTTCACGAGTTCGTTCTTGGGATTCATTGAAGATTTATTTAGGGAATAATAATCTATCCAACAAAGTAAAAAATTGTGTTTATAAAGAAATACTCGAATAAAGCATAACAGAAAAGAAATAAGTGACAATATATAATTACATAAATAAAAGATTAATATAATAAATGCAAATCAAAATAATAATTATGAAATAGAATATAACCCTTGATCATCCTTATAATTTTCTTTTCAGATAAAATTCGAAGATAGTTCTCATGTTCATATTAGGAAATATATATCAGATAAGTCTTATCTATAAAATTTTTATTTTTGAATAAGTACTCTTAGTAATAATAAGTGAATACTTTATATTATGTTTCATTTTCAGTGAATATGGATAAGGAGACTACTTTTAAAAAAACAATATTTAAAAGAAGAAAAATATAAAGAATACAAAAATATAAATTTATAACAGTAAATTTAAAGAAAGTAAGCGTCCTAGATTAAAATTTGCTTTTCATAATATTGAGTAATTTATATATTACTTTATGTAAAATTGTGTTAATATTTAGTAACAGATTTGTATTGAAGGCATTTTTACTACGTGTAATATTATACCTGAATGTACAAATTTTTAATCACATGATTGATAACTTTAAATATTTTCTATTTAAAAATTATTAAAATTTTAACATTTTGATATTCGAATTTTAGTCTCAAAATATTTGCAAGAATAAAAAAAATTTTAAGAAAACAAATATTTTATAAACATCAGTTTTTATATAAAATATTAGAAAAAAAATAAAATCTTTGATGTATAATATATAATTAAATATATATGGAAGTTGAAAATATATATATGTATTTTGTATACTTAAATTTTGTACTGAACTTCTTATGGTTTGTTTGTATATTAATATAATTTTAAATAAATGTTTATAATAAATAAAAAAGCTGACACACTGATTTGTAATGACTTTTAAATTACAATATTTTATTTTTAAGTAATATCTTTATTTTATTAATAATTAAGTAAGATAAAATTTTTTACTATTTATGTATATTTCTTATAATAAAAATAATGCAATACTTCAATAAAATTAATAAAAAATAATGTTACATCATTCAATTAAATTAACCCATTAAACCAAAGATAAATAAAAATTGATATAAGATGTTTATGTAAATGTTGCTAAAAATATTTTTTTAGCATTATTGTTATATTATTTTTTAGATAAGAAAATAAAATATTATAAAAAGTCTTAAAATTATTATAAAAAGTACACATAATATATATTAAAGAACTTTAACTATAAATAAAGAACTTTATTTTAATTATTAACATACACTGAAAGAACATTAAATGTACCAAACTGAGTTTCAAAGTTATACAAATTTGTTATGTAAATGAACTGAAATCTAATCAAATCAAATAAAAATTGAATGAGATTAATAATATGATATATATATATATATATATATATAAATCTTTAAATTATTGTTTAGGAAATTTCATTGAAGTTAATTGTATGTCAATATCTGTATTAGTATGTGCTCTTTTTAATATTGTTTTTGTTGCCTTCAAACTTTCTGCCAAGGATAACCGTTTATTTTCCTTTAATAATTTTATATCTGATGTATTGTCGACTTCAATATAAAATACGTCATCTGTATAATATAAAAAAATTAATTTAAGACAAGGATAAATAAAACAAGTTGAGGAAAATGAAAATATAAATTGAAAGGTATTTTAAATTTTTAAAAAGTTTTGAAGTGTTCTATACTAGATATTATTTTTTGTAACTATTATATATTTTATAAAATAATTATTAATTTTTTTTTATTTAAAGAATTTAATTTTAATATATTTAATTTTTTTGCATTTACTTTAAGAAATTTTTTTAATTTACTGTAATATATAGTATTTCGCCTATTAAAATTTTATGATAACTTACTCGTTATTTTTACGTAACCCTTTAGTTCTATATATTCTCCTTTCTCAAAATGTGACTTTTGATCGTACTCCATAATTTGGATTTGTAATTTATAAGATCCATCTGTTATGGATCCGTATCCATGAGTATTATTAAATATATTAAAATTCGTTTTAATATATCCGCGTATTGCTGTAAAATAGTGCAATTTTATTAAAATTAAGATTAAGATTTAGATTTAGTGTATTAGAACAATATTATTTTTTAATATAAAATTTAATTATTAAGCAATCACTTATGTCAAAATAAATTTGTTTAATTTTTAAGTTAAAATTTATTAGTTAGTATTAATTAATTAACTTTAATTCTATTAAAGTTCTTTTGAAATAAAAATTTGAAGTAAAAATATGAGAAGATATATTAATATATTTTCAATAACCTGTTTCAAGTTATAAAAATATGTAATAAAATATCACTAACAATTATCTACACAGTTGAAAATTTTATGTACAAATTAATAATATAATAAAAAATTGTTTACATTAATGTAAAAAAGATAATAAATAATTTAAAAATTGTATTTCAATTAAAATTATTATTAATTAAAATTATTATATTAATATTAATTAAAATAATTATATTAATATTTTAATTAAAATTATTATATTAATACTTACATACAAAGGAATTTAAATTATCAGGTACTTCTTCAAAGTTTATTAACTTTGGTTCACCTATATTAATAGATTTATTGATGTCAAAAGAACCTATGTTATTAACAAGGGTGTTAGAATTTATTATTAATTCAAACGGGAGTGTTCCATTATTAAAAGTTGGATTTTTGGGTATTTTTGCCTTTGCTCCATCTATATGGATAATCTAAAAAGTAAATAATGTTTAATAAAAATCTAAATATTATACATATAATAACATATTAATTTTCTTATTTTTTACTGTTAAATTTTTTGCTATTAAATTCTTTATTATTAAATATTAATACATTTGCAGCCAGTATTTTTTTTACTTTCTTAAATCTGGTTGCTACATCCAATAAGTTTAAATTTATAGTTAATTGCTGCAAGGTTATATTATTAGAATAAAGATAAGAGTTAGAAAACTTGCTTTGAAATATTATATTTAAAGTTTCTTATTATTTTAATTTGCAAGAAATATTTAAAAGAAACAACAGCAAAATAGTAATGTTTGAACTTATTATTATTTAACTTTAACCAATTATGTCAAAATAAATTTGTTTAATTTTCAAGTTAAAATTTTTAATTAAATTTAACTAATTTTAACTCTATTTACATTAATAATACCTATGAATGTGTTTAGTTTCTAGGTTATAGTTTTATTAAGTTATTATAAGTATGATTATAGTTTACTAACTCGATTAGGTTTTAAATTATGCTCAATTCTTTCGATTTCCTTGTTCCAGGCAACAATTTGGACCCTATGTCTGCTATTATTATTCAAGATGAAGTTTAATAAACGATAACGTTGAGCTACTCCAACTATTTTTGGGCCATCTATCTCATCTATAAAACCGACAATTTCACTAAAAAATTTTAAAATAAAATTAATAATCTATATATTTTTTATTTTTGTATATATAAAATATAAAGTTAGACATTTATATAGTGTTAAAAATCTACTGCATTAACTATTAATAGCAAACTCATTAAAATGCCTTAAGATTAAAATTGTAATGTTTTAAAAACAATTTTAAAGTATTAATAATTTTTAAATAAAAAATGTTTATAAAATTGATCAATTATATCGTTAAAAGTTAATTTGTTTTGTTGTTATCACTTGTTATGTTTATTTATTATAAATAATAAATATTTATTGTATATATATATAAATATATAATGTATTAATTTGAATTTAAAAACTTACACTGTTGCATCCTCTATTTGGATTGATTCCATTATCTCATCACTTGAAAATTGTAATATTTCTACTTCATTATTTTTATTTAGGACAGAAATATCTTGTGAAGAAGTATCTTGTATAGGATTTCTATTCTGTGCTTCAATCTCAATTTCATTTTTCAAATCATCGTCGTCAATTTTGGCTTCAGCTTTGTTAGCTAAAGTTAAAAGGAAAGGAAGGAGAATAAGAAGTGAAAGAATATAAAAATGAGTATATGAAATAGTAAAAAACGACAAAATAAATGTATAAAAAAGTGAAAAAACAAGATAACAAAAATATAAAAAGGTAAGAAAGTGAAAAAATAATAACATTCAAAATTATTTTTATTTTCTTATCTAAAAGATAGAAAAAGGGAGAATAAAACTTTTAAACGCGCGGGGGGTTATATATATTTATAATATTATCTTACCTTGTGATTTATAGATTATTTTTTTAGGCATCTTAATGTATTATTAATAATTTTAATATATTTTTTATTCAGCTTCAGCTTATTTAAAATACGTTTGAATTAATCACTTTCTATTTCGTAACTGTTTGAGTCCTTAGCAACGCTTAGCAATTATTGATTAACCATATAAATATATATAGGCTGCGGTCCGATTTATGCTCACAGCGCTATCAGCGCGCTCAAATCTATAGATACGTCACGTGGACTATAGATTGATAGCGCTGTGAGCGTGAATCGGACCGCAGCCATAGTAATATGTTGTAAATATACATATAGAGTGTAAAATTAAAGGTGTTAAAGAATATTACTTTCAAAACTAAACAAAATATGAAACTTTTATGATCTTAACTACTCCATCTAAAGAGAAAGTAATTTCATCATATTATTTTACTTTTGATACCAAACAATTAACAGGAAAAAAAATTTTTATATTTTGCTTAGTTTTAAAAATAATAATTAGTAACACCTTTAACTTTATTCTCTGCATATGTATGTATATACATAATTTAAACTGATTATATTCTATTATGAGTTTTAATATAATGAGTTTTTTGTCATATAATGAGTTTTAATCCAAAAGAAATAATGATCAAGAAAATAATGATCAAGAAAGGCGCGCGCGTTAGCGCGCGCTGTGTGCTAGTCCCTTATAAAAAAGGGCATGTAGACGCGAGAAGTGTGCGTTTGGAGTCGAAATATATCGGGCGTATTGTTGCCGCTTTTCCGCGTATGTGATTGGTGATTTCATCATATTTTAATAGTAATATTAATAATAATATAATAATATAATAATAAAAGAAATGAGATTAAAATGAGATTTAAATGTTAAAATTGAACAGAAAAAATCCGAACGACATGCTATCCTGATGCAATGTAAGGTTTGTTGAATATGCTTTATAAGAGATGATTATTTTACTGTGTATATTATATAGACTATATATTATGTTAAATTACTAAATGTGTGTTTTTAATAATATATCCAGATGGAAGACATTGCTATGTTGCATGGAAATATGGAAGACATAGCAGGTGAAACGAGCACGACGAATGATAATGAAACAAATACTGATTTGTCAGTGAGTACACAGTGGAAAATTTGAAAGATGAGATTGAAGAAGAAGATATCAAAAAGATAACTGATAAGTTAATAAAAATAATCAATGATTTATAAAATATAATACAGCGCATACAAGTTCTAAATATAAAGGTTTGTAAAAAATGTAAAAAAATATATATTGAATATGACATTAACAAAAAAATGTATAAAAATTTAAAAATAATAGAAATATTTTTTCTCTTTCTTAATCTTAATCTTAATTTCTTTAACGCTCGATTTAATTACATATCCTACGCACATTAATTAATTCGTAAATGATTATTTAAGGAAGATTGTTGTTGTCTTCTTCTTATATTTTTGCACCGGATGACCCTTAATTGTTTGGTGGAAAAATGAATATTAATACGAAATGTATTATATATCAATGAACTTATACATGGAGCTTTCATTAGAAAGTCAGCAATAGAGAGGTATTACAGATATACTTTTTTAGATTCTTACTTGCATTTCAGGTAGGTGAATGTTTGGAAAGCAAAGTATTAACGCTCGATTTAACTACATATCCTACGTATATTAATTAACTCGTAAACAATTATTTAAGGAAGATTGTTGTTATCTTTTTCTTATATTTTTGCAACGGATGATCTTTAATTGTTTGGTGGAAAAATGAATATTAATACGAAGTATCATACTTTTAATTATTATTTAATCTCTAGATTTATTTTATTCATTCTTGATATTGTTTTAAGATCGCTGCAAGATCTTAATATTATACTTTTATAATAGATTGAAATAGTATATATATCTTTTTTTCAATGTAAATCAGAACTCTTTATAAATTTTGTTGATTAATGAATTTGTATAAAAGTATTTATACATAATTTTTGCACATTTATAATGAGTCTGTTTCAGAGTTTAGCAAAGAATCAGTCCGCACAGGCATTCTTTGGGCCAGAAAATCCTGAAGAACCTTACTCGGACGACATTAAGTATAATTGTGTAGCTCCAGACAAACGTTTTCAATCTATGTTCAATCTATCTGGTGGAGAAAAAATAGTTGCGGCATTAGCTTTATTATTTGTAATTCACAGGTAATATATGTTGAATATACAAAAACAAATTACAATTCGAACAAATTAATATTTATCCATACGTTGTTTGTTCATATTCAGCTTCCAGCCTACGCCATTTTTCGTCTTGGACGAAATCGATGTGGCCCTTGATAATACTAACATAGGAATAGTGGCGAGTTACATTCGTGACAAAACGTCTTCACTGCAGACGATCGTTATATCATTAAAAGAGGAATTTTATTCGCACGCAGATGCGCTTATTGGAATTCGTACAGACATAAGTAAATTATTCGATTACACGTGAATCGTATTACGTATGTTTTCGTTTATAGTTGATTATAAGAATCTTATTTGCATTTTAGGTAGGTGAATGTTTGGAAAGCAAAATGTTAATGCTTGATTTAACTACATATCCTACGTACATTAATTAACTCGTAAACAATTATATAAGGAAGATCGTTGTTGTTTTTTTCTTATATTTTTGCAACGGATGACCTTTAATTGTTTGGTGGAAAAATGAATATTAATACAAAATGCTATAATTATTATTTTATCTCTAGATTTATTTTATTCATTCTTGACATTGTTTTAAGATCGCTACAAGATCTTAGTATCATACTTTTAATAGATTGAAATAGTATATATCTTTTTTTCAACGTAAATCAGGATAAGAGTGAAAGTAATTACAAATGTGAGAATTACAAGTTACGTTGTGATTAATGTAAATAACTTTTAAAACTTGATTTTAATAAAATCTTGTGAATAAAATTCTAAATATGTAAATAAGATTTACTTTAACTAGACGCATATTCTTGAATATACAATTAACCATGCTATATATGTTTTATAATAAAAAAGTAATCTCAAGTAGTAGTAATTGTTAATTGTTAATTTGTATAGTTATAACATTTATTTATGATACATGATGTAAATTATTAATTTTTTTGTTCTTTTTATAATTTTTTAGATATAATTTTTTGGATAATTTTTATAAAATTTGGATTCTCTATTTTAAATTGGTCATTGTTTTATATTTAAATAATGGCGCAATAATTATTGTAGAATATAATGCACTTCGTTTGATAATTAATCAGAACAGTAAGTACCAAGCAACAGTAAACACCACAAGCAACCTATTTACTTTATAAAAGATATCCAATATAATATTTGTGTATTAATGAAAGTAATTAATTATTGACTCGTATTTATACCATATATTTCATTGATTACTTTGAATACTTTTGTTGCTTTTACTGCATATTGTTTATATATTACTTTCATTATTACTATATATTACATTTACTTATGTCATACTCATTTAAAAAAATTTTTTTTTTAATTTCTAAAAATGACTAATTTGTATATTTTCCCTTCTCAAAAAGCTGTGAAACCTCGAACTCGAATGTATCGAAGTCGTATCGCAATCAAGTCTTCTTTCCGCGATGCTAATTGATTATCTTGTTTATTGCGTGTCTTATGCGTAGCTTACTTCCTGCGTATCATCAGTAAGAGGTTCTGACAATTTTGTTCCTATATAAAGAAGATAAAGTTAAAGAAGAGAATACGTGTAAGTGGAGATTTATTTATGTGAAAGTGAAAAGACGCCAGAAAGACAGGGATAGAAAGAGAAAAAAATATAGATATATATGTAAGGGAAAAAAGGAAGAAAAGAGAAGAAGGAACGATAAAGAGTAAGGTAAATATATTATGAAAATATTTAAATTTATATATCAGCTTACTTTTTTGTACGTTTAAAAATTTATGTGCTATATATCTTGTGCTTAAAGTTTCAAAGTTAAAGAAGATAAAGAAGAGAGGAAGAGGAGAATTTTGTTTAATAGAAAGTGTAAAGATGATAGAAAGATAAGGATAGAAAGAGAAACAGATAGAGATAGAGAAGGAAGAAAGAAAGAAAGAGAAGAGAAGAAGAAACGATAGAGAGAGAGGGGGGGGAGTGAGGGGGATGGAGAGGGAGTGAGGGAGAGAGAGAGGGGGGTATATATTACAAAAATATTTAAATTTATATTAGCTTACCTACACAACACATAAATGTTTAAAAGATAGTAGATTTTCTGTATGGACATCTTTCAGTCTGAGAATATAATCGACGAAAAGATGACTAAAAAATGTCTTATGTCTTACTATGTTCTTATAGTTCATTATTTTATATAATTCATTACAAAAATGTTAATAATTTTTTATAGAATCTAATAGAAAAGTTGATAGTAAGTTAAAATGAAACATTCATTGATGCTGGGAAGTTTTAATCGTTAAGTATAACTAAAATTGTATCTAATTTTTTATTTATCGATATTAAATATTTTTCCAGTGTAAAAGTCCCTTCTGTAAAAAAATTATATTTACATAAAAAAGATTAAATTTAAGAAAGCTAAAAAAATTTAAATTTTGTTATTACCTTTGCTTAAAGTTTGATTTTTTTTAATAGATTCGATCTTTTGCTGTTCAACTTGTTATAATTCAGAATCATTCCTCACTATTTTAAGAAAAGAAAATAATTATTTTATAAAAATAAAATTTGTAAACCATTTATGAAATATATGGAAATAATATAAAAAAAGATTTTTTTTCATTTTATGCTTGGGAGAATTTTCATCACTCGTTTTCCTTATTTTTAATGTAATTTTTGTGGAATTAGAAAGATATCCTGTAGATGTTCTTTAGGCCTACCGAAAAGATAACTTAAAAAATACATTTTTTTGTTATCTTTTATGTGCTGTCTGGATAGGTTTTCGTGTATGTTTAAAAGTTTATATGCTATTTATCTTGTGTTGAAGGTAGTTATATTGTCCGTTATTGAATTTTCATTAGTTTATTTAAGAGTTAATTATAAATAAAATTATACTATTTACAGATTAAAATATTAGACGTCTAATAGACATTCATCATGGAGATTATAAATCTCCAATAAATATTTATTTAATGTCTATAGGATATTAGCTAAACATCTAAATGTTCGTTTTTCGCAGTTCGTTCGCAGAAATTTGATTAAGAGAAAAAGAGAGAGAGAGTGAAAACTATAAAACAAAGGAAAAAGTGAAAAAAGGAAGATTAAGAAAAAGAAAGGAGAGACAAATGTTTATATATTTTTTAAGATTATTTTAATATACATCCAATTCTTTTTTTACACGATTTTTTGCGCGTTTTTTTAAGCAATTTTATTTACAATTTTTTTAAATGCGATTTTCGAACAATTTTTATAATCTTTCGTGTATATGTACAAATCTTAATTTTAATTTCTAATAATGAATTAATGAAAATTTTTTAATCGAATATATTCAATGTCCCACCATATTATTATATTAAAAAAAGCGAGTAATATCTTAGACAAACTATATAAGCGAATAAATCATATGATAATAAAATAAAGTTTTGTTTGATTAATTATATATAAATATCATTTTATTTAAAATTTTTATATATTGTCAACAAATTTTGCAAAACTAAAATATTCATTTTCTTAATACATATTATAAAATTTTGTCACACGGTTGACTTAAGTAGAAGCTTTTAATACGGTTGATACATACCATGTAATATAACCATGGAAAAGAAAACTTTTCCATTCTTTTTTTTGCGGTATCGAAATAACGCGATTTCTTTATGCAACGCATCTACAACGTAAAGAATAGAGTTGGATGTAATTATATTTTATTTATGTTTGTATTTATGTACATATACAGGATGTCCTAAAACTACCGTACTTCCTTTTAATGGCAGATTCCTGAGGTTATTTGGAGACGATTTTTCCTCAACGAAAATGTCGAGGGAGGTTATCATTTTTTGCAAGCTCCCAATTTTTGCCATCATATATCTTTGTAACTAAGCTTTAAATTAAAATTCTATTAAATTAAACTCGACCTGAAATTAACTAAAGAATGTAGTTTTGTTAATATTTTAATTCCATAAAGTTTAGTTTGCAAAAAGCCCTTTATTTTCAATCACTTATAACTCGAAAATTATTGGTGCTTCGACATTTTCATTGAGGAAAAATTGTCTCCAAATAACCTCAGGAATCTCCCATTAAAAGGAAGTACGGTAGTTTTAGGACATCCTGTATATATAAACATATGTATGTATATAGGGTGCGCAAAAATATCGGGACTCTAAAATATTTAGAAAAATATGTTTTATAAAAAAATGTTTCAGATAAAAGTTATAGGGCTTAAAAATATCTATTTATTAAACTTATCAGTTTGACCTTAGTTGGCGCCGCTAAGGTCAGGGCAGTCATCTTGAATTCTTTAAACGGAACCACTTTATTATTGTTATACAGGGTGTTCAAAAAGTCCCGGACCGGTTGAATAACTTGTAAAGTAGGCGTCGCACTGAAAAATGGCCTAGATAAAAGTTGTAGGAAATATTCCTGGCTATCTGATGGTGACCTTGGCTGTAACTTTGGCCTTGACCTTCAAGGTCATTTGAAGGTCAAATCGATTTTTTTAAATGGAACCCTCTATTTTTCAATGCATATTCTTGTAGCTTATCTCGAGAGCTTTCCAAAACACTATAATGAGTTATTTTTTCATTAAGTACTTTTCGAGTTATAAGGCTTGAAGTTTACAGTATTTTGACATAAAATACAAAATATCTTGTAAAATATTCAGTTTTCGGTAATCTTACCTTAATACTTTTATGCATAGAATCATGAGACCAATCAATTGGTGTAAAAAAAAACACAGTTGCTATTAAGAAAAAGTATGTAATTTGCAACATGCAGCTGCATACTTTTTTTTTAAAGCAACTATGTGTTTTTTTACACCAATTGATTGGTCTCATTATTCTGTGAATAAAAGTATTAAGGTAAGATTATCGAAAACTGAATGTATTACACGATATTTTGTATTTTATGTCAAAATACTGTAAACTTCAAGCCTTATAACTCGAAAAGTACTTAATAAAAAAATAACTCATTATAGTGTTTTGGAAAGCTCTCGAGATAAGCTACAAGAATATGCATTGAAAAATATGGCGTTCCATTTAAAAAAATCGATTTGACCTTCAAATGACCTTGAAGGTCAAGGCCAAAGTTACAGCCAAGGTCACCATCAGATAGCCAGGGATATTTCCTACAACTTTTATCTAGGCCATTTTTCAGTGCGACGCCTACTTTACAAGTTATTCAACCGGTCCGGGACTTTTTGAACACCCTGTATAAATCGATTTCTCGCAATATTTTGCATAAAAAGTTATAAGGATAAGATAGTCAAAAATAGTTTACGAAATATTTTATAATTTAATTTGACATAATCTTACATAAATAGTCTCTTTTTATAAAGATCTTGATTGATATAGAGCTAAATAATATATATTCGAAATACGAGCAGAAATTATCGGACGACACCTGGCGATTTAAATAATTGGATAAATGATCTGTGAACCCTGATCATCCATTTTCAAAATTCAGCACACGCAATAGAGAAACGTTAGACATAATATCGAAGCAAAAGGCATCAACATTAGAAATAGACTACTAGAGTTTAATGAAAAATATTATCCTGCAAATATTATATCACTGTGTATTTGTGGCAAAGGTACGGCGATAATTTACAAGGATCTGTTTATGATTAAAACATCTGAATGTTTTTTATACTGTTATATCTAAAAATATTGGAACTTTGAAATATGTAGTGAATAATGATTAATAAAGTTGATTATTAATGAACTAATGTATTTTTATTATTAATTATTGTACTAAATATTTACACATTGTCTTGTCTTTAAAAGAGAAGAAAGAATTTTATCAGTATATAATTAAGGAAAGTTTGTAGAAGTATTCATCTTTATAAATTACTGCATAAAATTTCAATATTTTTTAAAATTACTTTTAACAAGTATATAATTATTATAATCAGTATTTTTAAAAAAGAGTAAAATATAATGTATTGTAATAAAATATATAGTTATGTAGAGTACTTAAAGGCGGAGAAAACAATTCTGTATATTTTTGCATATTTTTTATTTTTTTTAAGCGGCGACAGTGTGTGCAAGAGAGTATGTGTGAAAAAAACACATTGTTTGTATAGGTGTGATTATGTGAATGCCGAGCGTGTGTGAAGGGGAGAGGAGTAATTAATAATATATGTATAAACATATACTGAACTTTGTAGATGGCAAAAGAAGATGGTGGCAACCTTAGTAGATCTTAGAGCGGCATTTGACTCAGTAGACAGGAAGATATTGAGAAGGCGTTTGGAGGAAGTAGGTGTAGGGGAGAAGTTGAGGGAGAGGATTGTGGAGATATACAGGGAAACGAGGAATGTTGTAATGGTGGAAGGAAAATATGGGAAGAGGTGTTGGACGTCAAAAGGGATGAGACAGGGGTGTCCGCTGAATCCAATGCTATTCAATATCGTCATAGCGGATATAGAGTGGTACCTGGCGAAGGAGGGGAGGTGTGATGGTGGAAAGAGAGAAGTTGAGAGTGCTGGGATATGCAGACGATATAGTGATTTTGGCGATGGAGGAGGAGGGAATGAAATGGTTGATTAGGAGGTTGGAGGATTACCTGGAAGGAAAAGGACTGATTTTGAGTGAAGATAAAACAAAAGTATTGAGGTTCGGAAAGAGGGGAGGTAGTAGGAGGAAGGAGATATGGCGGTGGAAGGAAAGTAAATTGGAGGAGGTGATTGAATTTATCTACTTGGGGTATAAATTTAAATGGAATGGACACATGTATGTGTACATAGAATATATTTCGAATAATATAGAATACAATTAGATTCATATAATTAGCAATTAATGAACATATTTGTTATTCATATCCTACATTTGTTTAAATTAATACCATTAGTTGGGTATTTATATATGTCAAAAGGGAAAAGAAGATAGAAGAAAAGGAAATGTAAAAGGAAGGTGATAGGGACTGATATGGGGATAATTTAGTGGTGGTGGTGGTGGAGATTGAAGGGGTGGGAAGATAGAAGAAGAGTTAGTCAAGAGGAAGGAGGAGGGAATAAGAGGAGGCGAGATCATAGTGATAATGAATGTGAGGAGGGAAAAAGAAAGAAAGATGGGAACTGCGGAAGAGGTGAAAAGGAGAAGTACAGGGCGAAAAGATTTAAGTGTAATAACTTATGTGAGAGGTAAGAAGAAGGAGAAAAACGAAAGATGGGAGAGTATGGGTGTGTGTGAGGCGAGCAGAGAAGAAAAGGTGTGGGAAGTGGTGAACAATGAGAGGAGAAAAAAGGAATGAGTTAACGGAATGATAGGAATGGTGAGGGAGTGGGATGAATATTTTAAAATAAATGTAATGGGAGGAATAGAAACAGGAAAGGTGAATAATGTGTCACAATTATTTATCATATATTATATATTTAATAAAAAAAACAAAAAATGAAAAAATTATTTATTGAAGATTTGTATTGCATAAAAATTAATTGAAATAATTTTAAGGAATAATCTTCTAACATAATTTGTTATTCATTTTTATATACATTCATTTTATAATAATAGATAAGTGACAATCTATAATTCGGTTAATATACAAAGGAAGGACGAGACAAATGATGATCAAAGTAACAATTATAGTGATGTAATATCCGAAGGTGTAATATCCGTGGAAAGCGCGCGCGTTAGCGCGCGCTGCGTGCTAGTCCTTAATGAAAAAATCCATGAAATGCATGAAGTGTGTTTTAGAGTCGCATTTCTCGAATCTATTGTTACCCTTTTTCCTGATTGGCGATCGCGATGACGTCGAGAGAGGTGAACACTGCCCGACATTAATTCGTTCCATCTCCCTAGCAAATTTCTATAAGATATGTGACATATCCTATAGAAATTTGCTAGGGATATGGAACGAATTAATGTCGGGCAGTGAACGTTCAGTCGAGTTCAGTTAGTTCGGTGACAGTTCGGTTGACAGTTTACGTATACCGTGAGTGCGGTTAGACAGCCAATTGTGACAGAACGATAAAAAAGGTAAGATTGGCGGTCGATGCTGGCGATCAAGATCGCGGCGAGTTACGCGGTTATTATGACAGTTCGTATCGTGTCAGATTAGTAGTGATGATCGTTTGGTGACAGTTCATAAGACTCAGTTGTGATTGTATTACTTTAATATATTTAAAATAATATTTATAATATTTCAATAATAATTTATTATTACGAAAAGTAAGAAGAATCAATGAAGAATCAATGAAGGGATCCCTTCTCAGGACAGTAAACGCACGTTAGAAGTCTTGCAAAAAACTTACGAGCAACTGCAGCGTTATTATATTTTGTTACGGCTGATTAGGAGAGATCTCGAAAGGGCAGCAAATAATTTCGATGCTATAAACAGTGAAGAGTAAGTAATATTTAGATGTGTATATAGGTAATTAACTTATTAAACAGCCAAAACATGTTCTATTTTTAGAGTAAAAATATTTTTCATTATGGATAGTTATTTTATATCTTACTATAAAGCTCCAAAAATGTAGCATAATTTTTCAGGGATAATTAAATATATTTAATTCTTTATATCAAATTAATCAAATTTGATTACATCGTTTTTTAAGTCGTTTTTTATAAATATTTATAATATATATATATATATATATATATTTATATATATATATATATGTTTGATAGACGGCACAAAATTATATCTCTTAGCACGTAATGTACATTCACAAGTTTATTAAACCACAAATTAAGAAAAAGAAATGGTATATATATATATATACAAAATTATTTACAGCGGTCTATTATTAATTAGTTAATGCAATCAACTGATAGCGCGATTCGCGAGCGCGAACGGTCGGGCTTTGAGAAGCAAGCGACTTCTATAAATCTGCGAAATGCTGAGACGAATTTTACTGCGAAAGGCTGCGAGTATAAAAGCGGTCTGCCCGGATTTGCGCGGCGTTCGAGTTAATATAGGCAGTTTCTTCTGGAAAGGTCCAGATTTCTCGAGATCGGCAAAGTTTGTTTTGTAGGGTGACTTTCGTTGTTGTCTACTGGCAAAAGACGCTTCCTTTATCGATGTCTATCAATGTTTGATGATTTATGATCTATAATATTGACAGTTTTGTTATGAAGAACACAAGGCAGAACAACAACGAAAGTCACGCTCAGATTTATTTTTTGCCAAGATATCGATGCTGACTGAAAAGTTCGGCGAGAAAGAAATTAATCTCATAATCAAATGAGATGTTAATAATAAATTAATTTTAAGTCGTTTTGAACAATATATATATTATAAATATATATAATTAAATTTAAAAATTTTAAACTTCTATTTTTAAAAAATATGTTGACTATTAATAATCACATTTATCACACGGCAGGTGATTTATGATTAAAAAATTTTTAATCATAAATTTTTTTTAATCATAAATTTGCGTTTTGAGTTGGCAACTATTTATCAAAGTTATTTTCTGCATGTTTTGAATTTTCTGTCGGCTGTAATGCCAATTATCTTCGAATTGAACGCTGAGTAATTTTATCGCATTTTAAATATTGAATAGATTATAACATAGTGTTAGGAATGAATCATAGTATAGATTTGTGCGATCTTACAATTAATGCATTTTTCCAGAGTGTGTGTTCTTTTATTGCAATATAATATTATTATATTATATATTTTTTTAAATATTATTATTATTTCAAGCATCGAAGCACGGCGTTACGTGGATAACGTTATATGTTCATAAATATTTATTATATGTATAATGTTAATAAATATTAATTTTCAGTACTAATGTGTGCGTATTAGAATATAACTTTTTGATCTCAACATTTATATTAAATCTTATTTATATTATATCTCCATTTTATATTAAAACACTTTATATTGTTTAAAGTCTACTTTGATTAGCATAATTGAAAAACAATTACCTTAAAGATTCTTATAAATGATAAATTTGATATTTTAATTACTATTTATTGCACGTATATTTATTGAGAATAAAGTGTACTGTGGTAATGGATATGGAAGGCGCGCGCGTAGCGCGCGCTGCGTGCTAGTCCCTTTTCTAAAAAAGGCATGTTAACTGAGTGAATTCAATTTGTATCGAAGCATTGAGACCTCTTTTCCGCGATGCTGATTGGTTGTCTCGTTGCCGCGTCGCGGCTTGAATCACAACCAAGATCGTTTGACAGTTTGTGTGGTTAAGCTTGATTTGATTCGAGTCTTTTATTACGAAGTTATATTATTAAAGAAGATAAAGAAAAGAGAGAGATAAGAATAAGGACACAGAGAGACAGGTATGTATTTTATAATATATGTATACATGAATTATATACATATATATGTATACATATACAAATTGTATGCATATATGTATACAAAATTTTAATTTAGCCTGTATTCAATATTAGCATTTTTTAGCGTTTACAAATTAAAAAGTGTCCTCTTCGATTACGAGTGCTGTGCAGTCAGGAAGAAAGAATCGTCAAGACTTGATTCTGCAAGAATAGTTCGTCGCGACGTATTTAATATTAAATATACGTCCATTTGTGGCGACGTATTTGATATTAAAGTTGCTAAAAGAGAGAGAGAGAGAGAGAGAGAGAGAGAGAGAGAGAGAGAGAGAAGGAGAAAGAAAAAAGAGATAAGAAGAACACAGAGAGAGAGGTATGTTCTTTATATTCGTAATTTTTATAGATGATTCATACAATAATAGAAAGGGCTAATAGAGCCAGCGTAAGTTATAAAGTGCGTATGTAAAATAAAAAAAATAAAAAATGTTTCGGTCTTGAATTAGACTCTCCTCAGTAGTGATATTATGGTTAAATTATTAAAATAAAAATTAAAATAAATAATAAATAAAATGCATACAAATACGAGTCGTAGATCTTTCATCGCCGGGTGTATGTTACTCCCATTAAATAATTTGCTACATAGACCACCCGCACTGCACGATACTACCCTCTTCATGTTCATCGAAATGTTGAGAATGGTCAGTGACATGCATCTTGCGACTTATCTTAGTTTGACTATTGTGTGACGATGTGCGTTTTACCCGAAAACGACGTTATCTTACAACCTTGACTGTTATCTACGACTTGACTGTACTTTCTCGTTTTTACTGTTTTGCGACCATTTGCGGACTCGTATTTGTATGCATTTTATTTATTAAATTCAAGACGGAAATATTTTGATCTATGTATATCTAAGTAAAATGTAATGCGTTTTAAACAGTCATAAATACACATACGTACTTTCTAACTTGCACCGGGTCTATTAGCCCTTTCTATTATTATATTATATATATCAGAGCCTATTGAGCTATTATTATAGTTGATTCATGTATACAAATTTTATTTAGCCTGTAGTCAATATTAGCATTTTTTTTAGCGTTTACAAGCTAAAAAGTGTTCCCCTCGATTACGGTGTAATCGAGGTTGTGGATCTAGGACGGAAGGTTTGTCGTGACGCTCACTAGATTCCACTAGAATATACGTTTGTTCATCGCGACATATTAAGAAAAAAGGAAGAGAGAGAGAGAGAGAGAGAGAGAGAGAGAGAGAGAGAGAGAAGGAGAAAGAAAAGAGAGATAATAAGAACACAGAGAGAGAGGTATGTTCTTTATATTCGTAATTTTTATAGATGATTCATACAATAATAGAAAGGGCTAATAGAGCCAGCGTTATAAAGTGCGTATGTAAAATTTCATACATGAAATTATCAAAACAATTTTAATTTACTCAATTAAACAATATTAACATTATATATAATAAATACAATTTTGCAACTATTATTATAAATTACAAATTACAAATATCGAGATTACAATAGTATTTAAATTACAAACAATTTATATACATTCGCGAATAATCTTAACAACCATTCAGCAAGTCCAATCATTTTTAGATTGAGATTGTCGATTTTTACATTGAGGAGGATGATAAGAACGTGTTGGATGAAGGGGAAGAGGATCTCCCGTCTGGAGATTGCTCTTTTCTTCTTAATTAATTGATAGCGTCGGGACGGCAGTTACGCGGGCAAGCGATAATATTTATCATTTATTACTCTCTCTCCCTCTCTCTCTCTCTCTCTCTCTCTCTCTCTCTCTCTCTCTCTCTCTCTCTCTCTCTCTTCTCTCTCTCTCTCTATTTCCTCTTCTGTGGTGTTCTCTTTTTTTTCAGGCTAAATTAAATTTATATACATAAATTAGTTGTATACAAATATATAAAATTGATTTTTCTTAGCTTTTGTAAAATACGTACCTCTTTCTTCTAATAAGAATAAGAATAATAAGATAAGATAACATGCGATAACACCGACCTTTTTAAAAAAGGCATGTTAACTGAGTGAATTCAATTTGTATCGAAGCATTGAGACCTCTTTTCCGCGATGCTGATTGGTTGTCTCGTTGCCGCGTCGCGGCTTGAATCACAACCAAGATCGTTTGACAGTTTGACAGTTTGTGTGGTTAAGCTTGATTTGATTCGAGTCTTTTATTACGGAGTTATATTATTAAAAAAGATAAAAAAAAGAGAGAGATAAGAATAAGGACACAGAGAGACAGGTATGTATTTTATAATATATGTATACATGAATTATATACATATACGAGGTGTGTTTAAAAAATAAGGTGACTTTTCAAATTTTGCGAGTTAGGTACGTTCGATTTTTAATTTTTTTTTTCTTATGTTGTTACACTCGTCCCGAACATACACTTACTGACAAAAGTTAAGAAACAAAATAATCGTTTGGTAACTACTGTATGTTGTTTATTTTTTGAGATACATAGGTTGGAAGCAAAAATATCATAAAGAGATAACATTTCATACATCAACATACTACAAGTTTTTTTTCGATTATACTTGTATAAAGACTACAATTAATATTGAGTCGAAGAAACGAAATAAAACTTTGTGACAAAAATTAGGAAACATAGTTTACTTAAATAACACAGGTATGCATGGTCCTGCGTTCTGGGAAACAAAAGTCGTTTCTTACGTAATTTTGCTCGCAGAATCCGAATCTGGCCGCAGAATTACTCTATCACGTCAGGTTCCCGAGATAAATGGGTTGAAATAGCCAAAAATCAGCGATTTTGGCCATATTCATCCTATTCTTAATAACAAAGCAATTTTTTTTCTTAAAAATACTCAATTGCATCTTAAAGTACTGGTTTTTATCTTGAAAATGAATTTTGATTTTCAACAGTACGATTTTTTTTTGCTGAGATATTCTATTTCGAATGTAGAGAGTTTATAGTGCATTATAGCATAGCATTTTAGGCTAATAGATCACATTTTCAATTTCTGTAACCCTTCTTGTGGTGTGTGTGTGTGTGTGTGTGTGCGTGTCACAAGGATAATTGTAACACACACACCGCAAGAAGGGTTACAGAAATTGAAAATGTGATCTATTAGCCTAAAATGCTATGCTATAATGCACTATAAACTCTCTACATTCGAAATAGAATATCTCAGCAAAAAAAAATCGTACTGTTGAAAATCAAAATTCATTTTCAAGATAAAAACCAGTACTTTAAGATGCCATTGAGTATTTTTAAGAAAAAAAAATTGCTTTGTTATTAAGAATAGGATGAATATGGCCAAAATCGCTGTTTTTTGGCTATTTCAACCCATTTATCTCGGGAACCTGACGTGATAGAGTAATTCTGCGGCCAGATTCGGATTCTGCGAGAAAAATTACGTAAGAAACGACTTTTGTTTCCCAGAACGCAGGACCATGCATACCTGTGTTATTTAAGTAAACTATGTTTCCTAATTTTTGTCACAAAGTTTTATTTCGTTTCTTCGACTCAATATTAATTGTAGTCTTTATACAAGTATAATCGAAAAAAAACTTGTAGTATGTTGATGTATGAAATGTTATCTCTTTATGCTATTTTTGCTTCCAACCTATGTATCTCAGAAAATAAACAACATACAGTAGTTACCAAACGATTATTTTGTTTCTTAACTTTTGTCAGTAAGTGTATGTTCACAGTTTCAGCTATATAGCATTTTTTGTTTGTATGTGAGAGACATAAAAGTTAGAACTGTTTTGCGTGTTCGGCGATCTGTTGCTGTCGAAAAAATGGATCAAAGAATTTGCATCAAATTCTGTGTAAAAAATGGAATTAAGTGCTCCGAAACGCTTGAAATGTTGACAGTGGCATATGGTGAGTGTACTCTAAGTAAAAAAAATGTTTATATGTGGTACAAACTCTTCCAAGAAGGCCGAGAAAATGTTGAAGATGAAGCTCGCCCTGGACGCCCCAGCACGTCAACAACAGATGCAAATGTTAAAGAAGTAAAGGAAATGGTTCTGAATAATCGTCGAATCACTATCAGAGAAGTTGCTGAAGATGTTGGCATATCAGTTGGCTCATGCCATGAAATTTTTTCCGATATTTTGGGCATGAAACGTGTGTCAGCAAAGTTTGTTCCAAAACTGCTGAATTTTGACCAAAAAAGTCGTCGCATGTCCATCTCTCAGGAGATGCTTAATGACGTCAATGACGATCCAGACTTGCTCAAAAGGGTCATAACGGGTGACGAAACATGGGTGTATGGTTATGACGTCGAAACCAAAGCCCAATCATCCCAATGGAAGCAGTCAGACGAGCCAAGACCGAAAAAAGCACGCCAAGTTCGGTCAAATGTGAAAGTTTTGCTCACCGTTTTCTTCGATTACAACGGCGTAGTGCATCACGAGTTCTTACCACAAGGTCGTACGGTTAATAAGGAGTACTACGTTGAAGTTATGCGCCGTTTGCGTGATGCAATACGAAAAAAACGCCCTAATTTGTGGAAAGACAATTCGTGGCTTTTGCATCACAATAATGCACCTGCTCACACATCGTTGCTTGTTAGTAGTTTTTTGGCCAAAACCAACACCATAATCATGCCTCAACCACCATATTCACCGGACTTGGCCCCCTGCGACTTCTTTCTGTTCCCAAAACTCAAACGACCCATGAAAGGATGGAGGTTTGCCACGATTGAGGAAATAAAGACCGCATCGCTGAAAGAACTCAAGGACATACCAAAAAGTGCATTTCAGAAGTGCTTTGAAGATTGGAAAAGCGCTGGCACAAATGTATTATATCTGAGGGGGATTACTTTGAAGGGGACAAAATAAATATTGATGAATAAATAAATATTTTTTGAGAAAATTACAAAGTCACTTTATTTTTTGAACACACCTCGTACATCTGATGAAAAATCATCATCAATATGCAATTCTCCATCAGAATTACGTCAAATGAGTCCAGTACTTCTCATGTGACAGCTCCTCCTACAACGAGTTCATCTTGTAGATCAAATAACATATATGACTTTGTACTTTTTAATTTTTTCTAAAGCATCGAATATTACGTTTTGATTTTCTTACAGGTAGTGTATTAGATGTGTCTGAAGCGACCTTTGATATGAAAGCTTTTGAAAAAAAGATGTATGATATTTATATTTAAAACGTTAAATCAAGAAATTAGTAGCAAATTAGATATGATTATTATAAATTTATGCAGATTAAATCGCTTTCTTCTTCCACATGAGAAAATAATAATAAGGCCAGCAGATCTTCCAGCACTCCCATTAACAACAGAGGAAGAATTAGAAAAATTTGAAAAATATTTATCGAAAGATGATAATGCAGGTGCAACTGTAAATAAATATTTTTCTCTTTTATTATATATATATATATATATATATATATATATATTTGTTTTTAATTATTTAATATTTAATTTTCCTCGCTCAAATATTGATATTTTTTCAGATTTGTTACATGAGTCAAATTATTGGTCCTAAAGACAATATTAAGGAAGCTACATATAAAATACTAAGGAAACTTATTTCAAACACATTAGCAGCAGACTTTACTTTGAAAGGTGGTAAAAATTTATCCAAAAAATGTTTTGAAAAACTGATGCTGTATGAAGTTGTTCAAGGTAAGTAAACTTTTATTTATTTCCAACATTAAGAATTATTTCAAATAAGAGCAATAATTTAAATATAAATTAATCAATAAAAATAAATTTAATAAAATATAAAAATTATTGCATTTTTAGGTGCCATTTTAGAAAAAAGGTCAGAAACAGAAGTACCAGAGATTGATGCAGCTACTTCACTGTGGCTAAAGCAAGCTCTTTGGCGTCGCCAAGATGACGGCAGTTTGGGGAAAAGAATAAAGAAATAAGATTTTTTTGTTTTTTGAAATTTGACGATTTTTCTATTGTCATTTGACGATTTTTATAGCATTCATTGCTGAACTCATTCATTGATATACTCTACTTTATTTAAAACAACAAAATGTCTGCGACAAAAATATCTATTTTTTATGCGTAACGTGAAAACAATTTTATTTTTTTCTAATTTTATTTGATTGCAAAAAAAATTATTCATACTTTCGTTTTCAAAAACACACATATGGAATTTTATTTTGTCGCTATTAATATATATAGTATAAGAGACTTATTTTTTACATTTTTTTTTATTTACAAGCATCGGGATTTCTGTGTGTGTGTGTGTGCAATATTGCTTTCGTTATAATTTAAAAGTTTTCGCAGTATTTATAATATTATGTGTAAAATTTAGTAAAACGCAGCTGTTCTGCAATTATTTGTGATTTTTTGTTAAACGGTACCAAACGCTTTATTTTTATATGTTAAAATTTGAAATATTTTAAAAATATTATAACACATTGTTAAATAAGTATATTTTAATGCAATATATGTAGTTTATATTAACTTTGTATAATAATAATTAAACGAAAGAAAAATAAAATTTACACTTTTTGTTTCTTAGTATATTTACCTTAAAAAAATAAATAATAAAGTATATACATATATACTATATATTTTGTATATATATACAATCGAATTTCGACTATACTTCGACGTTGAAACGACGTCGAAATAATAATTGAAAATTGGTTGATATTGGGTACGACATCGACGTCGAATTGATCAAAATTTCAACTATACTTCGACATCAGATTTTCAACGTTGATTCGACATCGAGTCAACTATACATTTCTGAATGGATCTCTAAAGGATGTTTGTTGACCTTTTGCTTCTTTGAAGAAAATACAGAAGCATTAGAAACTAATACAGAGACTTTGTTAAATCCGGCCACGGAAATAAGCGATTCTAGAGCGGGAGAGATGGAGAGGGCTTCCTCGTCGACTTCCATTATATCATGCTTATAAAACGAATATGCAGATTGCGGATTGTTGTACTTACTCTTGTTCTTGTTCTTGATGATTGTGTCGGTCTAGATCTTCTGACCTTTGCGCCTAAATTAATATCTTGCCTCTCTTGTTTAGCTTTTCGCAAAACAGTATTATGAGGCAAATGTGGAGGTTCAGAATCGCCTAATTTCATAAGTTTGTTTGCTTCTGCTCTGCGCCACCGACAGGGTAGTTCATGGTTTTCTGCCAATGCTTTGGAAACCTCTACTTTTTTCCGTCCCTTAAGTTGACGTTTTCTTTCATGTCTTACGGATTCATCAAGATTACTAATCTTACATTCCATGATAACATCGGTTTTAGGCGGAGGCTTGTTGACAACAAGGCCTAAAAAAATACAGTTGCATTCCTTACATGACCCCTTAACGGTTAAATATATGTCACTCTTCGAAATTTTAGAATTTTTAAAAACCAATGCGCACGGCAGTTTTGTCGCTTTATGAATAGTTGCATATAGTTTATCTGTCCAAACTTTACGCTGCAACGTGCAATAATTACGAGAACGCTGTTTTTTATCAAAATATAATACATCTTCAGGAGACATGCTAATCCAATCTTTATACGAAAATGTTACATTAAATTCGAGAGTTGTATCTCGTGTAGAAGTATCGAGAGAAGACGTGCTTGCTATGAATAAAAAAGTGGAATCTGGAGTATCAATATTATGAAACTGTAGTATTTTATCCAGAATTCCATATCGGTTTTCTTTTATCATAATATAAATATATTTTGGTTTAATATTGTTGTTTAGTGTTGTACTTATCTTTTCATATATCTCATTACTAGATAGATATAACTGGTTTGCCATATTGGTCTACCAAATTTCTATAATCTGGTAATAGAATAATATCCAATAAACGTTCGACGTGTTTGGCCATTCTAGTATAACATTGTACGCGAAAATAAGAATAATATCATTGATATAATGAAATATAACAGAATAATATACGGTCAAGATGGCTATAATTACACTCAAATGAGTTCACTGTTTTTTTTAATTATTGTGATGTACGCTCTAGAACAGTCACAGAGACACTGACTCGCTCATGCGAGCTGTGAACAAACGAAAAGCGCAGAAACATAAGAAGCGTGCGATATTATTCTCATTATCGCATACCACGTTATACTAGAATGGCCAAACTCGTCGAACGTTTGGAATTCTGGATAAAATACTACAATTTCATAATGATACTCCAGATTCTACTTTTTTATCTATAGCAAGTACTATGTCTTCTCTCGATACTTCTACACGAGATGCAACTCTCGAATTTAATGTGACATTTTCGTATAAAGATTGGATTATTGCGAGATCGCTGTTTTTATCAAAATATAACAACTTCATGCTAATTAGCATGTCTCCTGAAGATATGTTATATTTTGATAAAAACAGCGTTCTCGCAATTATTGCACGTTGCAACGTAAAGTTTGGACAGATAAAATATATGCAACAATTCATAAAGCGACAAAACTGCCGTACGCATTGGTTTTTAAAAATTCTAAAATTTCGGAGCATATATTTAACCGTTAAGGGGTCATGTAAGAAATACAACTGTATTTTTTTAGTCCATGTTATCAACAAGCCTCCGCCTAAAACCGATGTAATCATGGAATGTAAGATTAGTAACCTTGATGAATCCGTAAGACATTAAACTCTAGAACAAATAGCAATCTATATGCAATATCCAAATTATCTTTCAATAGATGCTACCGGATCCTTGGTAAAAAAATTAAAATTGCCAAAAGGAGAACTGTCAAGTCATATATATACTTGTACCAAGTTGTATGCGAAACTTCAACCGCGAGAATGCCAGTGTTTCAAATGTTAAGCGCTGTGCAGCATACAAATGCGATTCTTTCTTTGTTATTTTAAATACGCCGAATCGGTAGTTTGTACAAAACAAGTTTTCCACATCCGCAACAGATATAGTTTGTGACTTTGACAGAGCATTAATGGGTGCTATTGCACGAGCATTGGTAATTGTAATGATGTAAAAGAATATTTATCAACATGTTACTTATTGCTTGCAAATAAGAACGAGAAAATGCCAGCATGTTTTTTGCGTTTGAATATTTCGCATTATGTTAGTTTTATAATTAGATGGAAAGTTTTTACATCTGTCCATCCTAAAGTAAAAACATTTTACATAATGATTATATGTTTGTTATCAAGAACGTCAGATTTCACTGACCTACAACAAATTGTACGAGCTGCGATTATTCTTTGCTTTAGTGAAAATGTTGGAATAGACGATAATCAGCAAGAAACTTTAGCTGAAAAATCTCGAATTTTTTAATGTAAAAAATTAGAGGGATTTTTGATGTAGACATAATTGCCGATCGGGATATTGAGATCGGTTGCGATGTTGAAGACGAGTCGGATTTGTTATTGTCAAATATTAACCAAGGAGATATAAGTCAGAATAGCGGTAAACTTAATTCTGTTGAAAATGCAATGATTGCCTGGTAATATGTTCTTTTGACAATTGCATTAACGACTTGCGTAACGCCTCTGAAGATGTTGACATAAATTCGTATTACTGTCCAGCAATGGCGCAAAAAATTAAGCTTTTGTTACCATATTTTCCTTAATACTCCGGAGTTATGATATCCAAATTTGGATTTGGCAAAATAAATGCCAGTTCATCTGCAGTCGAATCCGAATTTAATGATATTAAACACAGGCTATTAAAGTACAATTCGCAGTTAATGCGAATAGATAAATTTTTAACTGTACACATCCAGTCTTTCTCCGGTAAAGCAAAGTTAGCTATGTCGAAAATTAATAAGCCGGTATCCTCATCTAAATCTAAAATTAATATGCATTATAAACAATCAATGCAAGCTTCAACAGAAGCTGTCACATCTACGAAATTGGATACAAAAATATCGGTAAATGGTGACGAATCAGATGAAGAACCTTGTGAATTAGCGGTGGGACAAAACTGGTGAAATAAAAACGATAAAAAAGCTAAACGTGCTTATCTAAATGCATGTCCTGGTTGGGACACGTTTAATATTAATAAAAAACATGTTACTGTGTGTTACAAAACGGCAATATTTCTCCTGTTTTAAAAGTAGGATCTAATAACATAATTGTCAAAAATACATGTGGCTTTGATAGCATTGTGCAAATTCTCGCCGCGGCATGCGTGTACGATAAATTTAAAGGAACTGTCGATGCAGCCACGACAGATGCCTTTAAATTTATAAAATCTTTTGTACAATTAAGTCCGACTAAAACTAAAATATGATAATTTGTTACGTAAGTTCAAGAAGGCGTGCGTTGAACCAAAAGGCAATGTTCAAATGTGTATTTATGTAGAAACATAAAATATTTGTAAGACGGTTACGCGAGGGAGATGACCAAAACTATTCCCGTATTGCAACTCTAAAAGTTTATTTAAATAATATCATTAATAATATTATGTAAAATAATATAATATTATTAAATAATATAATATTATTATATAATATAATATTATTTATGCCGGGGGTCTTGTCCGGATGAATAACAGTGTAGTCGTGTCTTAATGCGCACATCCACAACAACATTCAGATTTCGAAAATAGCAGTCCTAGTAGGCGCGGGGCGTACATAGTAACGGCTTTCAATTGTGTTTTGTTGTTCGCAACTGCAACACATAATTTGGTGTTTTCTCTGATAAAATAATCTTTTTTCCACTTTAATCATGGAAAAAAGAAAACATAGATTACGCTCAAACTCTTCCTCTCGTCGTAAAGGTTATAAGTATTCAAAATCTCGCCGCAAATCTCGTGATACGTCTCGGGACTCGCACCAACCAGACATTCTCGTGATACAACACGGAGCCGTTCTCGCAGCATCCCCTCGGGTAACTCACCTTCTCTACCAAATGATATCCTGTCCCAAATCCTGGAGAAACTCTCCCGTCAAGAGGAACGCTTACATTACAAGCCGATACAAGGACCGAGCTCGCTCTCGCTCCCGACGCCGTTAAACACGGTAAGAACCGCAGGCCGCCTAGCCAATTTTGCGAATAATTGGTTTAAATTAACTACGGATCCTGTGGTTTTGAATGCTATTAAGGGTTATCAAATTCCTTTCGCTTCCCCTCCTCCGGTAAGATCTTTTCTTGCTGAACCAAACTTTTCAACCTTAGAAGCTACTCATTAATCATGACAACGAGGTTGACCGTCTCTTACAAAAGGGAGCAATTAACATCGTTGATTATACGCCAGATCAATTTCTTTCTCCATTTTTTCTCCGAGAAAAATCTTCGGGGGGGATGCGTTTCATTCTTAATTTAAAAGAATTAAATTCTCACATATCTCCCCCACACTTTAAACTAGAGGACTGGAGGACTGTGATACGACTAATGCTGCCAGATACTCACATGGCTACATTGGACATTGAAGACGCGTATCTATTAGTTCCAATACACGTCTCTCACAGAAAATTTCTTAGATTCCAGTGAAGAGAAATTTTTTACGAATTCGCAGTACTTCCCTTCGGTCTGTCTACTGCTCCATTCATATTCACCAAGATTATACGTCCTGTGACTTCTTTTCTTAGAGAAGAAGGTTTTGAATCCATCGTCTACTTGGATGACTTTCTACTTTTAGGATCGTCAATAGATTCTTGCCGAGATAATGTTCAAGCGCATATTAATTTATTATCACCCTTAGGCTTCATCATTAACTATAATAAATCTGAATTGATACCAGCTAAAAGAAGAAAATATCTCGGTTTTATTTTCGATTCAGAAAATCAATCTATCGCGATCCCGCCGGAACGTCGAGAAAAACTTCTGAAGATGATTTTGGATTTTTCTTCAAAATCTTTCAGTTCAATCCGAGATTTTGCTGGAATGATTGGCTCTCTTGTCTCAGTTTGCCCAGCTGTACGTTACGGTCTGCTTTACACTAAATTATTTGAAAGAGTAAAATATCTTGCTTTATTAAAATCAAACGGCCTCTATTCTGCTAAATTATCCATCCCGCCTTTTCTTCAAGAAGACTTTAAGTGGTGGCGCAGTATTTTATCTAACCCACGACAAGCTAACACTATATGTACCGGTCGTTTCATTTTAGAAATTTTCTCAGATGCTTCTCTAACAGGCTGGGGTGCCTCTTGCGGATCTCTCCGTTCGCATGGTTGGTGGTCTGAGGACGACAAATCTCTTCACATTAACGCTCTCGAGCTTAAACCCAGTCAGAAATGATTTATCGAAAAGACGTTGTTTCGACATCGAAAATGGAGATCGAAAAATTTCGAAATTTCTATTGATTTCGATGAATTTTTGACTCCAATTTCGATTGATTTTCGACGTCGAAATAAAAACTCGAATCGATCTTCGAAATCCAATATTGAAATCTTGTAATTTATTTAAAAGAAATAAGAATAAAATATAAAAAGGTTTATCTATTTATATAATTTATATGACAGCATAGTAACTTTGAAAATTTTGAATTAATAATAGACATGAAGAAATGATTGAATAAAAAAGTCAATTAATTTATATGTATATCATTAATTTCTTTATATTATTAAATTTAAACATATATATACATATATATATAAAAATTTAAATTTTATATATATATATGTATTGTATATAAGTTTAAATTAAAGAAATTAATGATATAAATGATTACTCTTTTATTCAATCATTTCTTTACGTGTATTAATTTAAAATTTTTCAGAGTGTTACTATTGTCTTATAGTAATTACATAAATGGATAAATCTTTTTATTTATATTTTGTTCTTATTTCTATATATATATTACACAATAGGCATTTTTAATTTGATTATATAATTTATCTATATGCATATATCTTATTTTTAATTTGATTATATAATTCATCTATATGCATATCTTATTCATAGGAAGGAGACACCTCGATTTTTACATATAATGAAAAAGAGAGTAAATAAAATATATAAATTGTACATCCAATGTAAGTTTTATAAATATATAGTGAATACATATACATATATATATTATCTTTGGAAATATTGCTTAAAACATTAAAATGTTTTAACAATGTCAAGATCTCTCTACGCTTTCTTAACTAAAAGGTTATACATATATACACAGCCATATTTATCTAACTCAGATACATGAAAATAAATTTAAAAAATCATAAGAGCCTCAATATAGCTAACGTAATAATATAACGTAATATAAAGCTTTTTTTAAATAAAATAATTACATTTTATTTGAAGTATGAAAAATAATCTTATCAAAAACTCTGCCATAAAATAACATAACAATCACATTTTCTTTAAATTTATGAAAAATTAATAAAAATAATCGTATCAAATAAAATAATTAAATTTATAAAAATAATCTTTTCAAAGCACAAATAGTCCCATGCTATTCTGTGCAAAATGCTGTCTCAAGAAGAGTTGATATCATCATGAACTCATGAGTAATAAACATTTGATATATTATTTATCAAAAAGCTACTCTTGCTTCGTCGTAATTAAGATTTCCTCTTTCTATTTCCCAAACTGCCGTCACATTGTTTGCGCCATTTTGCATCTTTTAACCACCCAGCCAAAGCTGCATTTGCTTCAATGAGATCACTATTCGGAAAAGCTGTTTGAAGAGTTCCTAGAACAAGACACATGTATACATATATAAATATCAAACATTTTGCATCTTTTTGCATAAAAATAATAAAAAATCCGACGTATTAGTAAATAATTACCTTGAAATAAATCATAAAGTTTAAGAGATTTGAAAGCAATTTTCCCATGACCTCCGTCACAATTTATTTCGCTTGCCAGTGTATTAGAGAGTATTTTTGTTAACATATTTGTTGCGCTTTTTCTTTCGGGATTCTTCACATTTAACTTTATATGACTAGACATGTAATGACACTGTAAACAAGAAATAATAAAACATTAGTAAGCACATATAGAAGGAAACTTTCTTTAAAAAATTGAAGAGAAATTATATATTTACAGCAGCAGCTAAATTATGATCCGCTTCCAAAAATTTGTTAAATTCTTCTAAATCTTGTTTTGTATTGAGCGGTAATGCTGGCATTTTTTCAGGACGCGTAATTCTCTTTTCTGAAGGTATTATAACTCTCATGATCTTGCTCATGTTCATATTAAGAATATCTAGCTTTCCAGAAACTTCTTGCACTATAACAAGTGTTCTGTCAAGTTTCGTTTTGTATAAGCTTGTCTCCTCTGCAATAAACACAGAAAAATTAGAATCACTAAAAGCAAGTATTGATTTTACATTCATATCGCAACAAAATTACCTTTGTTCTTATCATGCAACTGCTCTTTAAACATTGTACGTCGGTAGGAAGTGCTTGAATTAGATAACTTTGATGAATTTTCGCAGTTTGAGTCACTGTTGCTGCATTGTGCGATGTTCTTAGAATTACGATTAAAATTATTGGTTGTCATAGAATCTTGCGTTGAAGTTCGATCAATAAACAAATTGTCTTCAGGTATTGTATCTTGCATCGATGATTGTACATTTAAAAAAAGATTTTCTTCTTCTTGAACAGCACTTGTATCAGAGTTAACAGGACTATTTGTTAACAATGAATTGAAAGAAGTTGGAGAAGATATTGACACAGATGATGACACAGATTTTAATGGACTTTTTGCAGTCCTGCTTAATGAGGTTAATAATTCTGGTTTTTTCATTTTCGAGATCGCAATTTCTTTTGCTGTTTGAATTTTCTTTCCTGTCAAGTTCACGTGAAAATGTTTAGAAAATAGCCTTTTTGTTTTAATCATTTTATTTAATTTTTCTTCTTCAAATTTTTCTTCTTGAAGCTTTTCAACCTCACTTAACTTAATAGTAGAGGAAGTAGGAACATTTCTCTTCATCAGTTTTGAAGAAGTATTGGAATTTGAATCACTATCACAGTGTTGAGTGTTGGAGAAAGCTTTGTTGAGAAACACAGGAGGAGGAACAGGAATAATTTTCGTCGTTAATTTTAATGAGGCATTAGAATCAGAATCACTGTCTGATGATGTAATTTGCCGAATCTTCTTCCTCCTTTTCCCTCGACCCATGTGTTGCTCTATCTCAGTTTCATAATTAGAATCAGCGAGGAATCCAGAAATAGCTGCACGGGCTTTTGGATAAGTATCTAAAGAAATTGTTGAAGTATTTTAATGTATATATATATATATATATATATACATTTTTTGAGATTGAAATATGTATATATATATAAAAATGTGTGTGTGTGTGTGTACACATATATACTCCAATAAATATATCCTCTCATAAAAATCTGTGACAAATTGTAAGCACAAGATCAATATTCACAAAAGAATAAAATAAAATTTTACTGTAGAATCTCTTCACTTCCATATCGTGTTTTGGCCAATTAGTTTTAGAAGATTCTTCAGTTTTTACTAGTTGTGTTACAGAGTTTGAATTAGGGGGCCAATATGTTTTTCCGCACATTTCATCATCAAGATCTGTGCAGATCCACTTTCTTAAACCAACATCAAAATATGTATCTGGATCCTCATTTGTTGGCAAAAATTTTAATACAACAAACTGTGAAACAGAAAATAAAAAGTATAAATATACTATGTATTAATACATTACATTTTATAAATGTGTTTAGATTATTTATTCATTTCATGTGCTGCATGGGCTTTTTTCATTAAGGAAATAGTGTGAAGTAACGGCACGCACAACCAAGTTTCTTGATTTGGAATCAAGTAGCACTTGCATTCTATATCATTGAGAGGATATGCTATTTTCCTGTCCTCAAGTTGAGAAACACAGATAATACCTAATTCAGAAGAGGGAAGTGGATATGTATAAAAGTCCTCCTGTTTTTTAAACTTACAACCAACAAAAAAGAGAGTTTGATGTCTATAAACAAGATTTTTTAGCAAAACTACATTACCGTTTAATGTTTTAAAACAAGAGTCCTTATCTGTACCTATTCTGAAACATACATTACCAATGACAACTTTACGATATTGTGAACCACGAATGATTTCATTTGTAATAAAGTGTTTTAAAGAGAGCGTAAACTGATTAGGCTTAGAATCGAGAATAATATTAATCTTTTCCTTTTCGAGGTCACGTCTAGCTATCTGCTGCAATGGTTTATAGCCTGACATCAGGGAATCTTTAATTGACTTTAGGCGATTTTCATAACGAAAGGCACTGAAATTATCCAGAGTACCATGCTCTTGGCACTCCTTACTTAAGTGACTGAGTGAGTGCACATTATACACAACAAAACTCTTCCCATAAATAACTACTGAATGAGAGATAAAAGTTCTGATGAATTGCTCAGCAAGGTGAAGATGAGTGCGAATAAGAGTAGAACTAGACAAAATGTATACAGCGCTGTGTAGAAGAAGAAAATGTTTATAGACATTATGATGAATTAAATTCTTGAAAGCAACAATGCCATCATATAAAAGTATGCGACGAAATTCAGTGGCCTTGAATAGTTTAAAATCGTTTAAAGATCTTGGCTTTCGATTAAAATCTTGGGGACAAAATTCTCTAAAAAACACAAAAACTTCAGATATAAGATTAATAATATCTCCATGAAGTTTCCATGCTCCAACCACAAACAACCAAAAATGAAGCAATCTTTTAAACACACCAATATACAGAAGGTGCATTGCATCAAGACAAAATTGCGATACAAGCCCAGTTCCTAATCTTTCAAGTGGTGACGTTCCCTCGTGATGTTGGGGTTGCTCGCGATTTCTGAAAGATTCATCTGTACGGAGGGGTTGATTAAGGTCTATGAAAGTAATCCTGTGGTTATGGTATTCTCCAATGACAGTACACTTCTCACAAGCTGCATAACCTGAATGTCCCTTACAACATTTAATAAATGCTCTTGCAGGAGCGTCTAAAATATAATTTCTAATTATAACTTCATAATTGTTGCCCTCATATTTATAGCCATTATAAAATAAATCTTCTAATTCAGTTATATACTTTTCTAGATATTCTTCAATATTCTGAGGATCACTTTTTCCACAATAAATGGCAATAATAAAAGGTTCATTTAGAGTCCCAACAAGATGTCCTAAAATTGGCCAAAATTTAAGTTTGGAACTTTTGAAAAGTGGCAAACCATCAATATTAATATCAATTGTAATCTTTCTATGAACTTGCAAATAATCTTGCAATAACATCTGATCCAAATTTACCCTAACACCTTTGTACCATAATTCCCCTCCATTTTGACAGATATTTATTTCTGGATTAATATTACTTTTCAAAAGTGTTTTGTAACTTTTAGGCATATTAGGGAAACCAACACTGAGATGCTTTAACAAATTATCGACTTTTAACATAGAAAGAACACCTGATTCAGAAGCCCATGCTCGCACTGATTCAATAACAAATTGTTCTATTTGCGCAACATTTCTAAAAACTATCACATTCTCATCTTCGACTTCATTTCTATCAGACTGTGAACTCTCACTCAATTCATTCTGTGAGTCAGCCACAATATGTTCATCAACCTGTTCATCAACTTGTACAGATATCGTATCACTATTACTTTCATCAGGAATAACATGAGAATAGCATTCATCGTCAGCAACATCTGATAACACTACATTTTCTTCAATATTTGATGATACCTCTGAACTATTATCCGATGATTGTATATATATCTTATTGATTTTCATTTGCAATTCATCTGCTTTAATTTTTCTCATAACAGCTTTTGCAGCTTTTCTACGCAGTTTCCTCTTCATAGGCTTAGAAACAATCTTATAGTGACATATTATAAAAATGAATTTAATAACACTTCTTTAGACTATACTAAGAAATATTAATAGATATATTATACATAGTATTATGACTAACTAAAATATTAAAATAGATAAAAAAATATAAAGAAACAAGAGTTAATAATATCTCTGATATTACATCTCTGATACTCGACTAATAAGGCTCTATGCACAATAGAGAAAATATTAGGAATATGAATAAATATAATATTAAGTATTAGGTTTACTGCACAATACAAAAGTATAAGCAATAGAAACAGAAAATAGAAAATATTTATAAATAGAAGCAAGGAATATCTATTGTCTCCTAATATCTATCTGCTTCTGTTGATGCACGAATATTTTTATTCTCTATTCTTATTGTGTATATACTTTTATTTGTATTGTGCAGTAAGCCTATCTAATGCTTAATATTTATTCTTATTTCTAATATTTTCTCTACTGTACGCAGTCTAAAAAAATTATTAATAAAAAATAATAGCCTAACCTATAAAAATAGTAATTTACAAAACTTACCGGATTTTCTTCCATTGCTAATAAAAAACTTTGTTATATAACTGCTTGTTATAGCAACAGTTAACCATACTATGTCACACTAATAAATAATATAACAAAATCCTGGCTAGAATGTTTTGTCAGTAAAGTAAATTTAGTTTTCACTGAGTAAAACGAAGGCAAACGGAAAGCGGAAAAGCGTATCGTCGTGCGCGTATATATACTGCTATGCGCACGCGTATGCGATCACGTGCAAAATATTACCAATCAAATAATTTTCTGAATCGACATCGTTTCGATGTCGTTTTAACATTCAATTTCTCCACATTATTAGAATGATGTCGAAACGATGTCGTTTCGATCCCTAAATAAAAAATAAGAGAATATCAAATTATATATAAAATATATTTACCTAAAATATTAAAAATTGCATGAAACTTCCAATGAACTTTTTATAAACGCACCTTTATATTGCTCAAAAAATTCAAAATTTCGACGCAAATTTCGAATCGACTTCTCTTCGATATGAACGACGTTCAATCGATATCATTTCGATGAATCATTTCTGACTGGGAAGCTGCTTTCTTCGCTATTAAATGTTTCGCAAGTAATTTAGAAAATTGTGAGATACTTCTCAGGATAGACTATACAACAGCTCTCTCTTATATCAATCGTTTCGGCTCAGTACAGCATCGTCTCCTTTCATCCATCGCCAGAGATATTTGGCAATGGTGTGAAAATAAAAATATTTTCCTTTTCGCCTCGTACATCGCCTCAACCGAAAATACAATTGCTGATTTTGAGTCTCGGCATCCGGATGCTGACACTGAATGGTCACTTTCTTCAAAAGCTTTTAATTTCGTTTTGGAAGAATTTGGCCCTTTTGATATTGATCTTTTTGCTTCTCTTATTAATGCCAAGTGCGATCTTTACGTCTCCTGGATCCCAGATCAAGGTTCTTTTGCCGTTGATGCTTTTACTCTACCTTGGGAAAATTTTTACTTTTATGCCTTTCCTCCTTTCATTCTTATTCCAAAAGTTTTACGTAAAATCATAAACGATGAAGCGGAAGGAATTTTAATAGTTCCCTGGTGGCCTTCTCAATCTTGGTTCCCTCTTTTTCAACGCCTTTTAGTTTCTAAACCTCTTATACTGCATCCTTCTAAATCTCTTCTTTCTTCTCCTCTTAGGAACCGACATCCATCCCACAAGACACTTTCCCTGGGGGTCGCAAAATTATCAGGGAAGCGTTTAAGAACCGCAAAGTACCAGAGTCATCCTTAGACCCATTATTAGCATCACTAGCTTCATCTACGATAAAACAATATTCACGACCCCTTCACGATTGGTGGATTTTTTGCAAGGAAAATCAAGTCTCTATTTTTTCGCCAAAGTCTAGTGACGTTCTTTCTTTTCTGTCAAAAGTATTAAGTTTGGCAGGCTCTTTCTCCACTCTTAATACAGCGAGATCAGCCGTTTCTTTGATTTCTAATAACACGATAGGAGATGACCCTCTAATAAGGCGTTTTTGCAAAGGAGCGAGTGTTTTGAAACCATCGAAACCTCGTTATGACTATATTTGGGACCCTGCACCCGTCATATTAAAACTCGGTTCTCTTTTTCCTCATGAGGACCTTTCTCTGGAAAAAATTACAAAGAAATTGGTCCTCCTTCTCGCTCTCGGTTCAGGTCAATGTTGTCAAACCCTCGCTTCTTTGCGAATTCCTTTTATTTCTTTTGTCAATAATAAGATGGTTATCAAAGTTCCGGACCGTTTAAAAACCTCTGCTCTGAGCAGAGGTTTTTAAACGGTCGTTCTCAACCTCTATTACCTTTCTCACGTTTTAACGAACGTGCTAATCTTTGCATTGTTAGCTTATTAGAACATTACTTACTCCGAATAGTAGAACTCCGTTCAAAAGATACTGATTTACTTTTCATTTCTTTCAAAAGTCCACATAAACCTGTCGGTGTACAAACTATCAGTAGATGGATTCGCGAAACTCTATTAGACTGCGGAGTTGATAACTCTTTCACAGCTCATAGCACACGTCACGCTTCGACTTCATTCGCGGCCAAAAAAGGCATCTCGATAGATTTAATTAAGAGAGCGGCGGGCTGGATCGCCGACTCTCAGATTTTCGCTAAATTCTAAAACCGTCCAATTATTAATCCTGATGCGTTTTCTAATGCAATTATGTTAAACTAAATCTGTCATTATTTATATTCTTAATAAATTTCCATTTATTGTCATCAATATTTTATAAAAAAAAAAAAAAACACCAAATTTTTTCAGATTTCCTGGCGGAAATTTTTTAACAAATCGCTCTCTATACATCTACACTGTTATTCATCCGGACGAGACCCCCGGCATAATTTAATGATTAAACGAACTTACCTAGTGAAGTTCGATCATAATTATGCAGGGGGGCTCGTCCGGATGAACCTCCCTCCCTTTTTTACGATTATCTTCCCTCCCCTATGTTTTTCTTGCGATTTGTTCTTTGGCTTTGAACTTTGAAAGCCGTTACTATGTACGCCCCGCGCCTACTAGGACTGCTATTTTCGAAATCTGAATGTTGTTGTGGATGCGCGCATTAAGGCACGACTACACTGTTATTCATCTGGACGAGCCCCCCTGCATAATTATGATCGAACTTCACTAGGTAAGTTCGTTTAATCATTAAATTAAATGTTTCAATTTTAATATACTAGAACACACTAGCACGCTACGCAAACGCTCCTCCTTATATGTAAAACGTTTACATTACATTTTCTCCATCTCCATATATCTATTTCTCCTACTTTCTCCCTCTCTCTCTCTCCCTCTCTCCATCACTCACTCCCACCCTTCCTCCCGCCCTCTCTCTCTTTCTCTCTCCCCGCCCTCTCTCCCTCTCTCCCACTCCCTCTTTCTCTCTCTCCTTCTCTCTCTCTCCCTCCCTCTCTCCCCTCTCTCTCTCCCTCCCTCTCTCCCTCCCTCTCTCCCTCCCTCTCCCACCCTCTCTCTCCCACTCTCCCACCCTTCCTCCCGCCCTCTCTCTCTCTCCCGCCCTCTCTCTCTACCACCATCTCTCTCTCTCCCCCTCTCCCCCTCTCTCTCTCCCCTCTCCCTCCCTCCCCCT
>OZ020544.1:4222281-4338681 GCA_963971435.1 Lasius platythorax
TGATTATTCATTAGAAAACAATATTTATGTATTATTAGTAAATATATATTTGTTGGGATCAATATGTTTTGTATATAATTTGGACTTGAATAAATTAAATAAAAAAGCACTCTATATATATATATATATATATATATATATAAGTAAACAAAGAAACTTTTTTATGTAACAATATAGTAAAATAAAATTTTATGGCGTTATTAATGTCAATTAGATTTTGTTTATATGTATTTTAATAAACAATATTGTTAAACTTAAAATAAATGACATATAGTCATTTATTTTAAGTTTAACAATATTGTTTATTAAATACATATAAACAAAATGAGAGATAAAAATTATACATATAAACAAAATGAGATAAAAATAATTTTCGTCAAAAATAAAAAAGGGAGAAAGGAAAAAGTTTGTAAAGCTTTTAATAAGTAAAAATATAATTATACTTTTTAGTCCAAAAAAAATATAATTATATTTATATTCATAAAAGCTTTTATTTATAAAAACACAAAAAGTAATTTATGCAACGAACTGTAAACGACGCGTGAGGATTACGGTCCACAAAACAATGACAAAAACGAAATAAACGGAAGCACAAATTTTCGATTAACTATTATAATTCTTTAATGTTCTTTAATGTTCTTTAATGGACAAAATGTTAACATAAACACACGACGATGAGAACTGTAAACAAAGCAACGACACTTAACCTTTTATAAACTGTCAAAAACGCGTCACGACGCTGTCTATGATTTTTCTCTCGCTCTATCTCTCAGTCTTTCACTCTCGGATTTCACCATTCGACAAGAAATTTCTTGTCGAACGAACTCCCGTGAGATGGCTCACATTTTCACCATGATGAAAGTTACTGAATCGCAGCAACCGCTCACTTTTAGCATTTTCACTAGATTTTAGATACAGAATCGACCCCCTGGTCTGAGGTTGACTTAAGATCCCATTCAACCAATCAAATGGCTGCGTAGCATTTCAAGCTCGGACTTAAGACAATCCTAAACCTAGGGAATACTGCTCCGAACTCTGTTTACGTTCATGCGATTTACATGGACTAATACTGAAACACCGTCACTACCACTATAACATAACGTGCGTGTAGGATCTAAGATGGCGGCGCGGCGGCATGGTGGGGGTAGTTTGGCGTCTCTCTGATATTAAGGGCCAATTTCACCAACCACGGTTAGATTAACCGACGGTTAAAGTTAGCAAAGTGGCCAATAGACATGAGTATTTTCTCATAAATCCATGTTTCTATTGGCCACCTTGCTAACTTTAACCGTCGGTTAATCTTAACCGACGGTTAAAGTTAGCAAGGTGGCCAATAGAAACATGGATTTATGAGAAAATACTCATGTCTATTGGCCACTTTGCTAACTTTAACCGTCGGTTAATCTAACCGTGGTTGGTGAAATTGGCCCTAAGGGTCGTAAAGAAATTGACCAATCACAGTCTATTATTCTTCGATCGCAAGGAGAATAATAGACTGTGATTTGTCAATTTCTTTACGACCCTTACGACTGCGATTTATGTAGAACAAGCTTTACGATTCTGGGGGTTGATTGTGTATCTTGAAACGATGTGAAAATTACAAAGTGAGGAAATTCATTAGAGTATCTACGATTTTATTTGTCGAAATCTAGTAAAGATACACAACAATTGACTCCCTTGAAACGAGGCGAAAATTACAAAAGTGAACAGATTTACTAGATTTCGACAAATGAAATTGTAGATACTCTAGTGAATTTCCTCACTTTTATAATTTTCATCTCGTTTCAAAAATTAGGTTTGTTCGTGTTGACTGAAATCCCCAAAATTGTTTGCACCTAAAACGAAACAAATATATATTCTGGCATTAGAGAGAAAGAGAAAGCGAAGTAATATCATTCTAGTATCATAGTCAAAAACATTGACTTTATATGTATTTTACGAATTGAAAGAGAAATAAATAATTTGTAATTATTTTCATTTTTACTATATTTAAATTCATAAGTAAAATTAAAACATTTCCTGAAAGTTGCATACCGCTGTATTGCTTTTATTGCTAAATATCTGATGAGAAATGTTTTTAGCTCAGGTAGTAAATGTAAAAAGAGACAGACTCTACCAACTTCTATGGCCTAGTTTACACCGAGCACTTGATACGCGTATCAAGTAGTGTATTTGAGCTGATCAACCAATAACTGAACCAATGTACTAGTTATTTACTATTTGATACGCGTATAAAGGGTGCTTTCCGATTCACGCATGATGCGCATGAAGTGACAGAAGATCTATAGTTCGCGTCACGTGTATTATAGATTTTCTGTCGCTTCATGCGCATCATGCGTGAATCGGAAAGCACCCTAAGTGTAAACTAGGCCTGTAGTATAGGGAAGGCTCGCTCCAGTATTGGGTGCTTTCCATTTAGCGACACAAGTCGACACAAGCGTCATTCTATCTTTGTTGTCACTGGCGATATAAAGAAGACAAAATGACGCTTGTGTCGACTTGTGTCGCTAAATGGAAAGCACCCTATATCGCCAGTGACAACAAAGATAGAATGACGCTTGTGTCGACTTGTGTTGCTAAATGGAAAGCACCCATTATAGAGCTCGATGTATTGTATACATACATACTATAGTGTACGATATATTATATAGATTGTACATACATACTACAGATCTTATGTAGTTACATATGAGTCTTGTATCTACTGATGTCTACCGGCCTGATATTAGCATTACATTTTATCGTGTAATCGTACAATATTGCTTGTATTTTGCCTCATAATTTTGCCTCATAACTTTGCGGTCATTTGTTACTTATAAAACAAAATAAAAGTAACAAGAACGATAGTTTCTCGCCGGCCTTAGTAGGCTAATTATTGTAAACCTACGTCGATTAATACTGGATAATCTGGTTAACTCAATCTTCTTTGTCTATTATAGGTAAGATTTTTAAATCGAAGCAAATTACTACTTCACAGCGCTGATTAATCAAAATATTAATACAAAACAATAATTTTAAGGACGATCTGATCGCATGCAACAAATTTTATATAGCAATAACTATTTTCCATTAGATGGCTATACTGTTAATCAATTAAAATTATACATGTATTGTTATAAATAATTTATATTGAAACAGACAAAATTACACTTTTTTAATATTATTTTATTACAACGTAAAGTGTAAGTTTTAACTAAACTATATTTGTTCATTTTATCATAGTTTTTAAATCAAATTAATGATTGAGATTGATCATTGTATACAATGGTTACATTGTATAAAAATGTATTGAAAGTTTATTTATTTCATATTCATTTTTACCAATTAGTTATAATTGTCATTGGCAATGTAATGTATTGAATTCTTTTATTTCGTGCAATTTTGTATAATTATTAAGGAAGACACTAGTGTTAAAAATGTTTGCGTTTCTATATATGTATATTTTTAATTGCCTACATATATACTTTTAATTGCCTTAAATCTTTTAAAAAGAACAAAGGTTTTGTGTAATCCTATGTGTAATTAGTTTATATACATATATACTAGGGAATATTATACATATGTTATGTTCTTGCTTAACTCTTGAGTGATATAATTGAATTACGCAGAATCAGAATTTTGAGCTAATCAATATTGGACCATCAGCGTCTTTTTAATTGCAATGTTCGCACAGTGGTTTAGGATATTTAAGATAGGTATGCGGAATTTATAGTTTTATTCGAATATAATGCAAGAGATTTAAATGATTTGATAAGATAACACGCGTTAAAAAAATTAAGTAATTTAATTATTTAAAAATCTAATTATTCTGGGAAAGAGGAGAGAGAAAAAAAAGAGAGAAGAAAAAGTGCACAATTAAGAAAAATTTGTATTTTTAGGCTGTGTCAGTATGATTCACAAAGGACCACGTCCATTAGTACTATGCGGCCCTTCGGGTACTGGAAAAAGTACTTTAATAAAGCGATTGTTTGATGAATTTCCTGATACCTTCAAATTCTCGGTATCTCATACGACCAGAGTACCTCGACCTGGCGAAGAAGATGGGACGCACTATCACTTTACGAATAAAGAAAAAATGCAAGAACAAATCAAGAATGGCGAGTTTATTGAAACCGCTACATTTAGCGGGAATCTATATGGCACGAGGTAAGAAAAAAATATATAGATGTAAATAGATATGTATATATAATATATTATAGAAAAAATATATAGATGTATAAATATAATATAATATATTATATATAATATAAATGTATATGGAAATAACACTATTCAATTGCCTTTGTAGCAAACAAGCGGTTGAAGAAGTACAACGTTTAGGAAAGATATGCGTATTAGACATTGATATTCAAGGTGTAAAACAAATAAAATGCACCCATCTTAATCCTCTTTACGTTTTCATAAAACCACCATCCGTTGTGGAGTTAGAGCGGCGGTTGAAAGCTAGGAACACAGAAACCGAAGAGTCGTTACAACGCAGATTAGCAGTTGCAAAAACTGAACTAGAATACGGTATGCTTATACGCGTTATAAAAAGAGTTATGCTTGTAAAACGTATTTATCATATACTCTTTAAAATCTGCATAATATATATTTATGTTTATAGGTGAAACACCGGGTAACTTTGATGTTATCATAGAAAATGATAATTTGGAAAAAGCATACGAGATATTACGCAATTTTATACTGGCTAATTTTAATCTACAATGCAAAACAGGTGAATAAAATGTGCTCCCTTGTTTTTGATGTGGATGATATTGGTCTACTGTGTGTTATATACCACAAGTATTTTCATTACAAAGATCTACATTGTGATCGTAAATATGATAATACAGTGGAACCTCTTACGTTTGGGGCTCTGAACGTAATAACGAGGTTGCCTCCACTTCACTCCCAAACTGTAAAATTCAGAGCGCGCTATTTTGAGGTGCGATATTATGAGGTTCCACTGTATAATAATTGGATTGATTCTCTATAAAAATATTTTTAGTCGAAACAACGAGTTAATCTAGAGCCGAAATTCGATGGATCCTTAGATTACTCATATATATCAGGACACAGAAACAAATATGAATTATATCTTGACAAAATATTGAGGAATTATTATTTTAATACATTTAATCAGCATATAATTAAAATATGTATACATGTGACTTATGAGTTAAAACTAGAGCTAATGTAAACTCACATGTTACTATATTGTACCTTTACATTCGCATATCTATACTTGCCGTATTTTAAATTATCGAGATTGTTATTTTTCTGACAATAATGATAAATGCAATAGTTGCTGCGTTGCGTATTTTTGTTACAGTAAGTTTAATCTGATAATTATAAACCAAATTATGAAAGAGAAAAAATTCCATTCTAATGTTAATGCAATATTGCACTAAATATATTAGCTGATTTTTCTTCATTAAAAATAAAAGACCTACTTTTTTATAGATGTAAGAGAAAGTTTTCAGAATAGAATTTTAGCTTAATCAAAAAGTAACTTAAAGAGATAAACGTAGAGTTTTAGCTGTAGCTAACTGAGACTATTCACCAAAAAAGGTTGTGTTCCAATAGAGTAGGCTATCTGTAAAATATACTTGCGATTTCGTACTTATCTTCGTGATAAATATCATACAAACATAATATAGTCACTCCTGGTTTATATCATGACACAATATCAGATATGATCATGCCAAGTACTTAGAAGTATGATTATAAAAAGAGTATATAAACATTCCTGTAAAATTTGCGTTTGCGGTCATTATTAATAACTATTTATATTTTTATTTAAAAAAATTGTAAAGGAAAAATATTTTTTTAAGTTATTAGGTAAAACTACATGCTTGTTTTACTGCGTGTGTGCAGTTTGAAAACTCTAATTATTTATAGTTTATAGTTCGACCTAAAATCGATATAATATTAATAAAATAGATTTATAAGTCTGATTATATGTAGCATAGAAAAATAATGATGGAATTATTAAGCCAAGTTATGTTAACAAACCGATTTGCTCTTGCGTCTTAAAATGAGATATATATAAATAAAGAAAAAAAAGTTCTTTACTTAGAATTAAAACATTAACCGATGTTAGTGCGATTGACAAGTTATAGAAATAAGTCGCGGAAAACATTTTATTGTAGGTACGTTATTACAGAGAATATATGATGTTGCACATGTATATATTCAATGGTATATTTAATAAATAAAATTTGAGATAGATACAATTTATCAACATTATTCGCGGTAATGTAAAACAGAGTGAGAACGGTATAAATATAATCCATCACACAATTAGTATCATTATTATTATCGCGCAGGGAAACAATATTGTTAATTAATCTATTAGGTTGATTTATAAGTAAGTTCCGCTATAGATAATTATTAAATCACTTCTTCTGAGAAACCATGAGTTTTTAAATCGAAACGAAACAGTCACACAGCAGATGTATACGTGCAGCAATTACAGCGAGTAGAAGAAAAATTACAAAAAAAGCGACCAGCCCTCATCAATCGCAAAAATGTAATTTTGCTACACGACAACGCCCGACTACATACGGCTAAAATAACCCAGGAAAAAATTCTGGAACTCTTTCGTGATCGATTCTACCTCATCCTCCTTATTCTCCGGATCTTGCCTCATTAGATTTCCATCTAGTTAGGTCATTCCAAAATTCATTAAATGGAAAAAATTTTCATAACGATGCTGAGATCGATGAATTTGTAAAAAACTTTTTTGCATCAAAACTCCAAAATTCTTCAAGGAAGAAATTAACAAATTACCGTCTAAACAAGTTGTACTTAATAATGGAGATTATATAACAGATTAGAATTTATTGTAAATAATTTTAAATATAAAAATTCAATTTTTTAAGTAAAACGGAACTTATTTTTTGAATCAACCCAATACTTTTCCTTCGTTCAACAAATTTTGTTATTCAAGCATCTTTTACTTCTTTTTTTTCCTCAGACTGGTGACGATGAATAGAATAATCTCGTTTAGGCCACTCACCGTGATGATGACGCGTTTTATGTCGCGGCAATTCACTTACTTCTATAGACGTTATTTTGACCTTATTTTTTTCTATTCCACTGTTTTTGTCAGTGATCTCTTGACGAATAAGATTATCGCCATAATTCCTTGGCGTAGAAGTGTCTATTATTTTTTCGGCTTGTTGGGCGAATCGTGGCGTAGGTTTCCTGAAAAATGTGTATCTAATTATTTGGGGCCGTGGTTGAAAAATATTCTCCGGAAGTGACGAGCCGGAAGCAACATCGATCGACGGCGCATCGATAGCTTGAATATCGCTCGTTTTCTTCGTCATTGTATTTCCCTCCGCATCGATTTCCTCGAAATAATTAGGATGTTGTTTTGCATCACGTGCTTCCAATTTTCGTAATATCCCGAGATTTGGCTGTTTTGACAGATCGAAAGATCTTTGTCGATTATTTTGAAACAGAGAACTATTGTCTTCCTCATTTTCGCGGCTCTCTCTAGAATACATCCTCTGCTGCATCAGCCAATTTTGATCGATAGCTGCGCGATCGAGATATCCTTCAAGAATGTTCCAGTTTTCTAGATCCCGAGAAATGGCTCTTCTAACGAGCTTGGAAATTTCATCGATATTTGCAGTTTGACGATTTTTATCGTCGTCGAGGATCATCGAGGCAGGACGATCTGCGATTTCGGCCGAGTATGCGAAACGCTCGAAAGGCACCTGAAAACTCGTTTCCAGCACTTTCCGATTTCGGTCCAAGTTGCGTTTCTCCTTATAAGCGTCGTGGGCATAATCTGGATAGTAAGCTTCATAGAATACCGGTCCCTTATCCAAGTTGTAACTGTCATACCTATCGCGCAATGCAACACGATGGAAAAAGAGCAATATTTGTGCTTTCAGTATGATAAAATTCAGTTACACCTAAAATCTTTAAAAACAAAAATTCTCGCGGGAAAGACTATCTCTAGCGCATTGAAAATGATAGTAATCACCTGGATGTTTTCGGATCCCGTGCGATGGTGGCGGCGGCCACAATAACGATGGATGATATATCTATGCGAAAGAAATATATATATATATATATATATATATATATATATATTTATATTTCATGATTTTATATTAACGCAATCAAATATAATTGGCGCGTACGTACCTAAACAGATAATAATTAGGATCGCTGCCAATGATACATATCTTCGAGAAGCCATGACTCTATAATCGAGCAACGACCCACGACTGAGTGTTTTCTCAAGAGAGAGAGAGGCGCATGTGCGCCTATTTTTGGAGACTCTTAAAATAAATCTCGTTTTCGGAATGTCGCTTTAATGCTAACTCGTTTTGCACGACCGTCATTAGTTCGAATAATTATATTCGCGAATATAAAAAGTATCTTCGCCAGGATCGATAATAAAGGGACACATAGTTCATATTATGCTCGATTAATCAAACTCGAGACCGCTGCGAATAAAACAGCTGTTGATCGAATCATCGCGTACCATAAATACAGTATTGTCACGCGAGAGCGTATATAATATCGGGCCACTTTTTATCAGATATAAAGTCTTCTATAATTAAGATAGGACTCCAAACTCTGTTTGTATAAGGTTTGAATAATCATCGGAAAAAGTTTGCGAGAACAAACTCATCAAGAATAAATAAAACTATTATCGCCAGCTTTGTATATTATTAAGAGGCTGTAAAAACTATGTTAAAATATATTACAAAAAGCGTAAAAATTTCGTATATTGTTTTATTGTTTTTTGTTTTCTGAATATCTGCAAAATCTAAGCATAATTCTTTGATCGGTTATTTAATTTTTATGTTTGCATGGATTGTTATGAAAAATTGTGTATCGCAGCAATTATTAGCAAGTCTGGCAAAAAAAAAATTTAGATTAAATGACTATATTAATCGAAAAATTTTCATGTTTGTTCATAAAATTTTATGTTGTTCGTTTTTTTTTGTTTCTTACAAGGAATATCAATGTCCAAAAGTTTTCTAAAATCGATTAGGAAAATTATTAATTACAAATATTTTCTTTAATAAAGACGTTAAAAATTATACAATATTGACCCTTTAATGCACGGTTTTTTTGCAACAAAATGGCGAAAAAAATCATTTTTTCATGATAATATAAAATAAAGCGCTGCCCGAATTAACTCGAGTTTGCACAATTCTGCCAGTACCTCTTGCCCGAGTTAAACTAAAGGGTTAATTTGTAATACTACTTTAATTCTCTGTATAATTCATATTTATTTGTTCGATGTTTCAGACAATACGAATTGAAGACGTTAATGTACATGGATCTGAAATTTCAATGATTTTGCCACTTACATGTCTCACATTCTTAGTGTAATACTAATAACGTAAAGGGACAGCGGATAACGCAGGAGGTAATCAATTTTTTGATATTAGATCAAGAACTCTCCTCCACTCTTATGTGCGACTGCGATTTCTTGGCGAAATACAATTCCGCGAAAAACACGACGGTGCAGGAAAGTAAACCAATTGATAGTCCGACAAACGTAAGAGAATAATACTCCAAGGTTAATTTAATTCTTCTCTCGCTCTTGTCCACCTTTCTCTTCTGCTCGGCTATGTATGTCGGATATGCCATATTTTCATACCACAGATGAACTAGGCCCGCTTCCTGCATTCGTAACAGTAATCCGTTGATTCTCTCCCGATACGGTGAATATAACCTCATTACGTAGGCCAATAAGTAAGTATTAGGGCATTCCTCGACTAGATGAAGCAACTCGTTGCCGTCCGCATCGTAGTACTTGGACAAATCGCCGAATTTTATCGAAGCGTAACGAGCGATGGCGATTGCCTTCTTGCCGAAAGCTACCTCGTCGTTGATCGGTTTATCGGTAACTATCACCTTCAGTTTACCGCGTAATTTATTATCCAAAGTAGTATTCCTCGTGAACGTGTGCTCCTTCAAGTTGTAATATTTGGTAATTAAGGTGAGATTCGAGTTAGCGACATCCTCCAGAGTGTTCAGCTCCGGGTAATGGAAAGGATTGCTCAAGCCGGACACGAGGTAGCTTTGGTAGAGACCGACGACGATGAGTCCGAAGAAGAGGGTGCCGAACAGGAAGGCTCGCTGAGAGCTCGTGCTACCCGCGTCACCGACGTCCTCCTTCAACGGATAACACGAGGTTTCGACGAGATCGAAACACGACGAGACATAAGGGTGTATGCTTGGCGGTAAATTCGAACGGCGTGAAAGAACAAATTCCGTTCTCGTTAAAGGAAGAAGAACGGCTTCTTGTCGACGAAACGAGCCGCTGTAGTACTTGATAAGAAACCATAAGACGGACACGAGAACATTGTATATCACGAGAGCCGTCCACAAATCGGGCGCAAACGGCATTATCGGCATGTACGATTTCGGGATGAAGCCAGCCGTGGGCGCAATCAAGCACAGCATGTCCTCGTAAACGCTAGATGTAAACTCATATCTTTGATCTTCTTTATATTGATGGATAAAGAAACTGGTAATGATTATCTCCGACTCGTCGTTCTCGATATATTGAAGACTAAGATGAAAGGGATCTTTAGTGAAATTGGTGAACACGTTGATGCGAAACTGGGCCCTCATTGATTTCTCCAGTAGAAACATCACATCCGCGTCCAGTCCTTTGTACTCGTGTGTCCTCGTATCGTTGTGGAACGTAATGTTCATCATCAGAGATCGAAACACGATTACCCGTATAGGATATCCGTTTAGGTTCTCAAAGTTCGTATAAAGCTCGATATTATTTGTACGATTCGTTAAACAGATCTTGTGCACGACGCCGTACTCGTTCTGCCGATTCCTTTCAAACGGCAGATATCTGCTCAGGCATCGAAAATCGTCTTGTATCGAGATGAAGACGATCCTGTAGACGCTGTAAGTTTTCCAAATTGTCTGAAAAATCTCGCGCGGCGAAACCGGTGGGATCGGAGCAGTGATGATCACCAGATACTGATTGGTGGCTTTCCATATGTAGCTTTGTTCGCGTACGAAAAATTTCAAAACATCAATATCGTCGACGATGAAGATCCACGTGAGATCGACGCGATTTTGCCACGTATATCTCCGCGAGAGGTTATTCATCGTGATCTTGTAGCTAACAATCGACTCGCTCGCTACGTATTTGGACACAAGATCTACAAAGTTGGATCGAATGTCAGAGGAGACGAGAGAAAATATCGATGGATAAAATTCCTGCTTGCTTCGAACGTAATTCAAGATAATCTTCAAATTTTCGCTCTCCGTCGATTTCGGCGCGTGGCTTTTTACAGCGATCCTGTTCGCATCTATCGTACTTTTTACTGCCATTAACATCGACATCACTAAATAAAATGGTATTGTCGGTAACATTATAGCGTACTATGGAAGCTGCTCCCCTCAGAAGTGTCAAATCGTATTCAATGCGAGTCTTTGATTCGCTTTATGAACAATGGTAAACATGAGAAGATAAAGCGCGAGTTTTATATACGTAGATGCGGGTCGACATACATAGTTAAAAAGTGTCATACATAGTTAAAAGATAAAGACTTGTCGAAAGGCTTGTCGGGCTGTGTAGTAGATAGAAATCGTGGGCGCGTAGCTTAGATAAAACGAGAAAGGTCGATGAGGTTAATCGCGGCGGAAGAGAACTATTAACGTCGTGGTTTTATTGCATTTTGATGAGCTCAACTTTTCATGCGCTACGTATATCTATAAATCATCACCCGAGTTTCGCAGTCGCACGAGAAAGAAGATGGGAAAGCGTCGTAAATCATTTATTGTGATCCGAAAGAACATTAAAATGGAGTTCACGAAACATCGCACAAGATCGAGCAAGATCGAACGCTAAGTCGACGATTCCTTCTTCCAAGAAGTTTGAAATTTACCGATTATATTTTCCCTCTTTCATTCCTTAGAAAATAAGTTTTCTGTCGCAAAAGCATCTTAGAAGAGACGATGAAACAAACCAATCTCCTTTATTTCTTCGAATATCTTTCGAGTTCTAACGAAAGAAATCGGCGCAGCTGATATGCATTTGCTGATATGCTCCTTCTTCTATATACATATAATTCCGATTGTGTATTTTTTTCTCTGTTAAAATATTAAAAGACCATTATCGTTTCATATTGATATACCGGATCGTTTGGATGATTTGCGCGCGTTTATCCCCGAAGCTAGCAATTGTTTTTCGTATCGCACTGCGTATACATGGATTTTCACTGGCAAAAGAAACTCATTACGGATAAAAATACAGTGAAATATACGCGGCCGTATTATTCAATTCGCGTAATACGTTACATTCGTACAATCCGCTGAGCATTTAGCCTCCTTCTAGTTAAAAAGAACATCGCCGTTCTGACCTTATATCTCTCAGCACTTTATGTTTACCTCAGGTATATTGAGCAAACGTTTGCTTCTCTTCGCGAACGTCAAGTTTCCGACGTGTCATTAAGTTAAAAGCTTATGACGTAACGATTCTCCCACGTGCAATGTTGATTTTCATGTTGCGAATAAAAGTGTTTTCTTCCAATTTCTGTCATCGCAAGGAAAATAAAAGTGATCGAAAACGAATTGAAAAAAAAAGAATGATATTATTGTAATTCTCCTATATATCAAATATATTAGTAAAAACAAAATGTTACAATTCATCCACATTTTATCTTGTATTGATTTTCGCTAATAATTTAGTTGTAAAAACATTTGTGGCAAAATTGTAATATTAATATATAAGATATTAATATCTTATATTAATATCATAAGTTGACATAAAAATGCGATTGATCTTGTGACGCTCTCAACGAAAAATGATAAATAATATAGACGATAAGTTTATCTTCATTAGGTCTTATCTATAATCTAAAAAGCACAATATATTTATGATCCTTGTAGGCATATGAATTCAAACCTTCGAGCGAACACGATCGAAGGCATACCTGTCCAATGTGACACGATAACCGAGAAAAAGGTCAATAAGGGTAACGATAAGAATGAGTGATGTATGATTTGACTGTATATATCGAGGACACTCGATGTAAGGAAAAACTCCAAGAGATCCGGTGTCAGTGTTAGATCGTATAAATAAGGGAACACTCGTCCCCTTTGATAAGGTTCACAAACATGGTATGTCGATATATTTTTGCTATTACGATAAAATAGAGCACTTATGAAATTCTCTCTCTCTTTCTCTTTCTCTCTCTCTCTCTCGCCGCGTAGATTCAAGCGACTCTTATTTGCAGCTGATTCGTGAATTTGCCCTCGTAGCGTTATTATTTCTGCCTACAGTACCAGGCAATGATTGTCGATGGTGTCGCGCTGTCGAATTTTGGAGCAGCGTTGTCTGTTCTATGGAAAATTCCAAAACCGTTCATTTTCACGGCGTGCTCGATAATAGGAGGAACTCTATCCTTCTTGAACGATACTTCGAGGCTTTTGTACACAGTATCCCGCGCAAATGCGCGATAACGACCATGTTGAGGACTTATACGCTTTCTGACCCGGAAAATTACACATCTTTTATTAATAATAACGACGTAATTCATAAGATCGCGAAACGACCATCGATTTGGAAGATTACATCAGACGATGAACTTCCCTTTCTAGTAACGCCCGCGACGATTGAAAGGATCCGAAGCAACAAAGCTTTTGGAGAGAACACGTGGAACGTACACGTGATTCTTGCAAAGAACATCCCCTCTTTCGATCACATTACGAAGGATGGTTCGACGTTCGAGTGGAAGCCGAACGATCGATTTATCGTACTGATTGCTTGTCAAGAGGAGATGCTAAACAAGTCGAGGCTCGACGACATTTTAAAGACATTGTGGTCCAAACGTAAGGTGCACAGTGTCTTGGTTGCCGAGGCGATCGCCGTTGTAAACGACACTCGAATTGATCAAGCTGTTCGCACTTACAATCCGTTCGCCAAAGTCAACGATTCTGGTTCGTAGATCCAACATGTTATAAAATCGACAACTAATTGATGACCACGACGAGATTACTCTCGATACAGTTATTTGTCGATCCTTGTGTATCCTCTGTTATAAAAAGACAAGAGAAAATGTTGGCTTGATTTTTCAGCGTACGGTCGAGTCGAAATTATAAATGTAAAAACGGCGGAAGAGGCGTCGAGTCTGCTATCTCATTTAACCTACTATCGAACAAATAATATGAATGGATACGAGTTGAAAACGGGTTTATACTCGCCAGACGAAATGCCGAAAGAACATGCAAAAGTTGGACTGAGTACACATTACAATCAAATTGACGAAATAATACTGGATACGATAGCTCAACGTATGAATTTCACAGCGAGGCAGGTACCTCCGACGGATAATCAATCCTTCGGTTATCAATTACCCAACGGGACGTACGTCGGTGCTATAGGTACTAATGAAATGATATCTCTCTGGAACTATTCGCGCCTAGTATAGTTCCTCTTGTTTTTGTTCCTTTTCTCTTTTGATTGACACACGATAATAGCCAGCTCACACAGGCGACCTAGTGCACGGTAGAACGGACATCTGTTTCGAGTCCTTTTTCATAAAGAAATACAGTAATGATGTCAAGGAAGACATAGAGTTCAGTGTGTACATGGACTTCGACAGAGTATGCGTAATTGTTCCTAAAGCGACCAAGATACCTAAAGGGCTTCGAACATATCATTTCTTTCCGCTCTCGGTTTGGATCTGTTCAATATTGTCGCAGGTCTTTGTGTACCTAACGTGGTACTTTCTGCAACTCTTCACTCCAGGAAGGTACGATACTCGTCAGAATATTAGTGATGTTAATTATCTATGTAATGTAAGCGAAAAGACACATTCATGCTTTCAGAACTGAAAAGATAAGTTTATGCGCCACGATCTACCGATCGTTTTTACTAAATGCCGGTTGTCCCCAAAAGTTACCAAACACGAATGCTGAAAGAATATTACTGTCGGGCATTCTTCTTGCTAATATCACTTTAGTTGGTCTCTTCAGTGGTCTTTTATACAATAGTTTCGCGCATGACATGTATTACCCGGACATTGAGAATCTTCGCGATCTCGACGCTTCGGGGTTGCTGATAGCATTGGCCTCCTTCAGTCTGACCGACCTTTTTGACGATGATGGCAATTCGACGCTCTTGCGAAACTTGCGAGGTAAATTGCGATACGCAATTAACGAAAACGCCGTGGAGAACGCGGCTTATTACCGAAATGGTTCGGGATTTGCCAAGGAAAATTATTTCCCCGCCCTCAGCGAGGAATACGTCGATGTGGACGGTGGACCGTTGCTTCATCTTGTCAAGGAGTGTCCAGGTACGAATGTTGCGCATAGAGGTAAGAACGATTGCGATTACTCGTAATAATAGTCTTGTCACATACACATATTAATATCGCATCGTATTAGGTACATTCTTCTTAGCGTATTTGCTGCCCAAGAATTCGATTCTGCAGGAGAGAATAAACGCGTGGATCGGTCAATTGAATCAAGCCGGCTTAACAGTGTTGTGGAGCAAACAGACCATTCAGAGCCTCACTATTCAAAAGAAGGCGCTGAATAAAAAAAATCTAGCCGAAATGGAAACGAGCAGCTTCGTGCCATTCAATCTATCCGATGTGCAGTCATCGTTCTATATGCTGCTGATGGGACTATCGATATCTGCGATAGTATTTTTCCACGAGAAAGGCTGGCTGAAAGCCCGATCGTTATCACGCATCGAGAGATCAAACTCGGAATCTACACGCTAGTCATCAAACGGGAAAGCCACGTTTATTTCCTTTCAATTCTCCTTTCTTTCGCGGGATTTCTTTTTCAAGGAACAAGATTGCAAGAATGCGCAGACAAAGTACAAAAAAGAAGGCGAAAGATCTCTTCTTTCACGCTCCTGTTTCCTTCCGCACGTTCCAGATCCTTCGATCATGGTAGATATATCAGTTAAGCGAATTATTATAGTAAATTTAACAATAAATCTAGTAGCAATCTGATTTAATGGCAGTTTCGTCTTTGTATTCGGCAAATTGAAAAATGTGAATAACGCAAGATGGGCGTTATAGTGCTAACATTTTGATACTAACACCATTATTGAATACACGCGACAAACGTGTTGTAATATCGAATAGGCTTATAATTGATCGGTGATTATGAGAAAATCGCAAATAAAGATACATATATCGAAATAAAGATGAAATTATATATACACACACACACACACATACATACTGTCTTCACATTAGTTATCCTTGATCATATTAACACATATATAACATGAACCGAACGCGCACACTTTTATTTTACGGGTGTATTCAGGACGAATAGACACACACATACACACACCATTATGGACCATCGACGTCCTACGCGCAGACTCTTTCATAACAGCAGAGAGGAAAACGTCGAGAGGGAGTGAAGGATGCTCGTGAATTTTCGCCAATAACATCGCCAGTAGCGCGACTATCCACCGGCTGGATCTACTCGTGGTAGTGTAACCTGTTGCCGTGGCAAATCTCGGACGAGACGAATGCTACAAAGTGCTATGTTACTAATAGCACAATGTTCATTCAATTTATTCGACGTATCACATGTGTAAGTGCGCGCCTGTGCGTGTACGTGCGTAAGATAATTTGAGTAAACCGTTTATTGCTCTTACAAATATGCAAAATGTACGTTTATGGTATCGTTTTTTTTTCCAGATTCTGATTTTTTCCGAAAAACGAGCAAAAAAGAGATACTTTTCTGAAGGATGCTAAGTGACCTAGCAAGATAGATTTTTAATGAGCAAAAATGGGACTGTCGTATAACGTATACTCATCTTGATTTAATTAAATTCTAATCGAGAGGACAGTCACGCGTCAATCCACTTGAATAGACAAGACGTTTTTTTTCTTTTTTTTCTATTCCTCTCTTTCCTTTTGTATTTCGTAATAATCTCGATGAATGAACATGGAAAGTTGCAAGTTAATTGCTAATTAAAACCGAACGAATCGCTAAGTTGGATCATAGAACATAATTATTAGTCGCGAATTAAAGATATATTATAGTTGTTAGGTGGAACAGAAAAAAATAACGTCGCTAGATCAGCGATACAACCAGCGTCGCAAGTACTCGCGCAGCTATGCCAGAAACGAAGATGCGAATGTACTTGTTGCTAGATAGCGGAATAGAATATCGCGACAAGTTGCTACACCTACGGGCAAGAGCGCTCGCAACCGGTATCAGATATTCTCGAATATATCCGAGCTGTCGAGATATCTGAGGACCCCAGCGGAGAGGTGTATGTCGATTATGTATCGTTCGCAGAATTATATGGATATTTTATGTGGGCTGAATATAACTGACGAGGACATTGATTACTTCGGTCTTGGCAATCTGACCGATTGCACGAAAACGATACAGCTGACGTGCTACTGCGACGGTGCGATTCGCGATCTGGCGACGCAGTACAAGAATTATCACGGTTACGCTTCCCTTATCGTATGTTGCTTCGGCACGCTCACCAATATACTCAATATCATCGTCCTCACGAGGAAAGATACGAAGGCGGCGCCCATAAATCGAATTCTCACCGGCCTGGCCGTGACGGACGCGTTGGTGATGTTGGAGTACATTCCCTTCGCGATTTATAAATATTTCGTATTACCGGAGCGTAGAATCTTCCCGTACGGATGGGCCGTGTTCGTACTATTCCATATGCATTTCACGCAGCTTTTTCATACGATCAGTATCGCTCTCACGCTCACTCTAGCTGTTTGGAGATACATCGCCATCAGGTGAGTTTTTCATGATCCTGAATTTTGTTCGAATGTATAGAAAGAGATTATAGAAAGTCGTTATCTCTTATGTCTCTCTCTCTCTCTCTCTCTCGTGTATATGTGCGCCAGATTTCCGCGTTACAATTATACTTGGTGCACCGATAGACGTTGCACGATCGCCCTTTCGTGCAGTTTTCTCGCTCCGTTTTTTGCCTGCGCTCCCAGCTATCTCGTATTCGGAGTAAGTAATCATCAATTGTAATGTTTTAGCCAAAAAAAATACTGCAGCTGCGTTTTTGCAATAAACCTAAATTTCATTATGTTAGATAAAGGCAGAGATCGTTTATGAGAACGGCACCAAGGAGATTTTGTACCACGTGGATACCGATTCCTTCGATAAAGGATTCTTGTATCAATTAAATTTCTGGATACTTAGCGTAGTTATTAAGCTCTTGCCGTGCGTTCTTCTCACCGTCATCATTTGTTGGTTGATAAAAGCCCTTTACAGGTAAAGTCAAACGGAAAACAGATTATTTATTAACGTACGTAATTAACGTCCGCGCTCTCTAGTGCATTTCAATATTTTATTTGATTCAGGGCGAAAGGTAGGAAACAAACTTTGAAGAGCTACAATCATTGCCCCGCAAAGGCAGCTAAGCCGACCTCATCGTCGGGAATCTCCGATCTCGAGAATTACTATGGTTCTTTTGATATTAAAAAGGACGAATGCTCGCGGCGGGTGAGTAAATCTGACAAACGAACGGACAGGACAACAAGGATGCTTGTAGCGGTGTTGCTGCTCTTCCTCATAACGGAGATTCCTCAAGGCGTTCTGGGTTTACTTTCCGCGGCCCTGGGCGATTGTTTCTTCCGTAATTGTTATGATAAGTTTGGGGAACTGATGGATATCTTTGCGTTATTAAACGGCAGCATAAACTTTATCTTATATTGCTCTATGTCGCGGCAATTTCGTATGATTTTTGGACAGTTATTCAAACCTAGGATTATAAGCAACTGGCCAACGATGAACCAGCACCAAACCGATACGGTACAAAGCACGTATGTTTAACAAAAGGGATTTTATGAAATGTTCTCTCTGTTTTTCGAACATAGAATTGGAACATGTAATCTATTTATAATAAAATATATAATTATGCGTTAGAATTAATAAATATATGACGTTACATGGTTAATAAAGGGTTAAAAAAAATAATCTTAAATCCATCCAGATAAAAGAAGAGTTTAAATCAGCAGAATAAAAAAAAATATATATGTATATATTTTGATTATATATATATATATATATATGTGTGTGTGTGTGTGTGTGTGTGTGTGTGTGTGTGTGTGTGTGTGTGTGTGTGTGTGTGTGTGTGTGTGTGTGTGTGTGTGCGTGTGTGTGTGTGTGTGCGTGTGTGTGGCTGTGTGCGTGTGTGTGTGTCTCGTTTGCATAATATTATAATATTTTTCATAAAAACTATTATAACTTTGTTAATAAAATTAATTGTAATTAGTCGTGTGTGTATGCAAGCTTAAATAAATTTAATAAGTAATTTATAAATGCACACACACACCACACACACACACACACACACACACACACAACGCACGTACATACACACGTATTTGATTCTGTGATTTCATCTTAGATGTGTATCTTTTCAGACACTTTTTATAACACGTAATCAAAAAATAAATGCTGCGTGCATCGTTAATTGTTGATCTACTGTATCTCACTTGTGTGTAAAACACGTTGTAATAGAAATATAAAATGTGATAATGTTTCAACGAATTATTTTGTTGGACTTTTTTCCAAAATTAATATGGATATAATACGGATTCCCTCTCGGTCTGCAGGGAGAGAGAAAGAGAGAGAGAGAGAAAGAGAAAGATATGGTTTTTAAACTTCGTCGGCGCTCAACTGTCGCTCTTCACTCTCTGCAGCTGGCAGCTCTTGATTAGTATTTACTTCTGTTTTTTCACGCTGCAATTTCTTCGATAACTTTTTCGCCATTTGTGATATCTGAATATATATTGTGATATAACGGTATAGTCATGTAATTAACACGTTATATGTAACGTCAGAGGTGTAACGTTTTTAAGTTTCCATTTTTAAATTAACCTATTTTTAAATTTACCTGTGTATCAACGTCAACAACAGCCATAATATCGTTGAGCGCTGTCAAAATTTCAGTAGCATTAGCTTGTTTACCGCGAGTGTCGAGAACCACGGCATAATTAATCAATATCAGTGGATCCTGAGGAGCTAGGGCGTGAGCTTTCGTCAAAGATCTCTCGGCACCTTCCAAATCATCCAAACGTTTCAGAGCCACTGAGATATAAAGAGAAAAACATTTTTATGAAAAGGATCCGCGAGAATGAATACATTGATGAAAAGGTGAAAAATTATATATTGACAGAAGGGTTAACAATGAGTTTTTTGTTTTACACAGAAAACATGGCTCAAGCGTGAAAAACTATAGCTTTTCTCTATCTTTAAGTATATCGCTGAAGATTTTAATGTTCAACTTTCATTTGTCTTCTACTTACGACCTAGCAACAGATACGGTGTAGGATTCTTTGGTTCGGCGCTGACCGCAGCGCATAGATAGATCGCGGCTGATGCAGGCTGTCCAGTGGTGAGAAAAACTATTCCGAGATTGCACGACGAGACACAAGACATCGGACTCAGATAGTGCGCTCGTTTCAACGAGCTAATAGCCTGCCAAACATTGCAAGAGAAATTTTCGTGTTTCTGCTTCTTTCTCGTGTAGTCTCTTTTCTGCATTAATAATTCAAACATCTTCTTCTTAATCGCATCGTTATTTTTACAATATCGATTTTATCAATATCGATAATATATAATTGATGTGTAATTCTACACCTATAGTAATTTTAACGAACTCAATTTCACGATAAGTTTTGTGCATCGAGTATATAACAATTTGTATATATTGTTTGACCTATGATATTAATTACGGAAACTCATTTTCGCAAAGTCTGCGAACAAATTATTTCTCTGTTAATCGACACAATGTAATCTCGCTTTCTAACGTACTCTCGACGCTGTTTGAAGTATACATATCGCTTATGTATAAAACAAAAATATAGAATGTTATCAACTTGCTACATAGTGCAATACTGCGGTTTCCCATTTAATTTCAACGTATTCCCAAGAGCTTTTCTCTCTTCTTCTCTTCATGATATTGCGATTTAAAACGGTTTTACAAGTCGCGTGGCCTTTACTAATTTAAAAATAAATAAACGAATACACATCTCTCTCCCCTCCCCTTCCCCCTCCCACGACTATTCGATGAGTCGCATTACGAAATGCAAACCGATTCGATGTATCGAGAAAATACTCTGTATCAAAGTACTGATATCTATTGCGAATATCAAGTGTGAATATATCAGGTTACAGACTTTTTAGTGTAACTAGATCACTATTGTGTTATATTATCCATTTGAGTAAGTATTACTAGCTCACTAACAACGGAAAAACATAAAAACTAAAATTCATCTCTTTTTCATAGTTTGTCTCTTCTTAATAGTATCTATGATATACTACTATCTCAGAAATCAATATATTGGGTTGATTCAAAATAAGTTCCGTTTTACTTAAAAAATTGAATTTTTATATTTAAAATTATTTACAATAAATTTTAATCTGTTATATATTCTCCATTATTATGTACAACTTATTTCCATTTAGACGGTAATTTGTTAATTCCTTCCTCGAAGAATTTTGAAAGTTTTGTTGCAAAAAAGTTTTTTACAAATTCATCGATTTCAGCATTATTATGAAAATTTTTTCCATTTAATGAATTTTGGAGTGACCTAAACAGATGGAAATCTGATGGAGCAAGGTTCGGAGAATAAGGAGGATGAGATAGAACTAATCACGAAAGCTTCAGAATTTTTTCCTGAGTTATTTTAGTCGTATGTGGTCGGGCGCTGTCGTGTAGCAAAACCACATTTTTGCGATTGATAAGGACTGGTCGCTTTTTTTGCAATTTTTCTTGTATTCGCTGTAGTTTTGCTGCACGTGTCTGCTGTGATTGTTTCGTTTCGATTTAAAAACTCATGGTTTCTTAAAAGAAGTGATTTAGTAATTATCTACAGCGGAACTTATTTATGAATCAACCCAATATTAGCTTTATAAAGCTTTTTTCTTCTTCTTCTTCATTAATAGACATTATTGCAAATTTGCTTATGTTGAAAATAGGAGGTACTCGAGGAAAAAACAAAAAGAAAAAAGAAAGAAAAGAAAAACAGATAAGTTTACTTACAGCAACGTATTTTTGTTTTGCGTAGAGACACATTCCGATATTATTCCAAAGAGCCGATGACTCCGGAATGATTTGTGCTGCTATTTTATACTTCGATAAAGCCACGTCGTACTCTCGATGATTCTGGAAAATGCGATATGCAGTTCAGTAGAGCGAAAAAGCAAATTCCGTACGCAAGAAACGCGCGAGGATATGTAATTAAATCTCCATTTAATAAATATGATATACGCTTTCCAGAGAGGAGTGACTTGCATTAGCAAAGTAATGTAATAATACTGTATAATCGCGTTTAATGGAATAAAATTTTCATTTAAGAATGAAAGAATAGAAGGATTTTGGGGAATTAAAAATTAATTTGATGAAAACAATTGAAACAAATACGAATGCAAATTGAATTTGCTTGTAAATAAAAGAAGAATGATGAAAGAAAATATGAAGAAAATATCGATTTTTTTTTCTAAATGAATTTATGCACCTGCATTATGTAAGCCATGGGCAAAATCGCCTTAACACAATTAGGCGAATAAGCTAACGCTGCTCCAAATTGCTGAAATGCTCGTTGCGTATCTCCAATTTTAAGATACAAGAGACCCAATTCCGTCGCTGCATCGATACTCTCGGGGTTTGCGCTGAGCGTAAGGAAAGCAAGAGATTATTATACCGAGTTTAATATCGAGTCAACATAAATATTAAAGGAAGTATGCTCACGCTAAAGAAAATAAGGAAAACATATTAAGAGAAAGAGTGTACAGGGTGTCCCATTTTAAAAAATAAATATATAAATATATATAAAATATATAAGAAACTTAAATATATAAAAAACATCGCGTTTTAGAAAAAAGCAATGTTTCGAACAAAAGTTGTTTTATTTTGAGGGGGAAAGAAGTTGATAATCTTGAATTTTAATTAAGGTCATTTTTCAAGGTCATTTGAAGGTCAACCTAGTTTTTTAAAATGGAACCATTCTATTTTTTATATGTATATAAATCGATTCCTCGCAATATTTGGCATAAAAAGTTATAAGAGTAGGATGGCCAAAAAGTGAATAGTTTACGAGATATTTTATACTTTAATTTGACATAATTTTACATAAACTATGATATATCTCGTAAGTCGTAAAATATTCATTTTTCGATAATTTTACTTCAATACTTTTATGCACAAAATAATGAGAGAAATCAATTGGTGTAAAGAAAACACATAGTTGTCTTTAAGAAAAAAATATGTAGCTGCTAGTTGCAAATTACATACTTTTTCTTAAAAATAATTATGTATTTTCTTTGCACCAACTGATTCCTCTCATTATTTTGTGCGTTAAAATATTGAGGTAATATATATGTAAATTAAGAGAAAAGAAGAATAATAAAAACGATCAAAAATAACTATATTAATAATAAATAATAATAACAAATACTGTTGACTCAATCAAATCCATATACTTCATCGAAATCAAAGCATTTCTAAAGTTCTTTGAGCGACATATGGCAGTAATGATGTTACTTACTTCAAAGCTGCCGTATAAGCATTTCTAGCTTCTGGAATCATATCGTCTATAAGATAAAGTCTCGCGAGAGCAAGATTGGGCAACTCATTTTTCGTTAATTCGGTTGATCTTTTAAAATGCTTCTTGCCTTCTTGGAATTGATTCAATTTCACGTAAGTCTCGCCTAAACAATAAATATTCATAAATATATATAAATGACAAAAACAAAACATCGCTATACAGTTTACGCTATACTAAACATACGCACGTGTGTGTGTTTGTGTGAAGAATTGTATAAAGAAGTGTGTGCAAAATTATATGAAGATTATCAAGCCAAAAAGAATTAAAAAATGCACTTAAGTGCATTATTATTAATAAAGTAGCATCTCCTAACTTTCTGATTTCCTAAAGTGCATTTCTCCAGAAGTTTACAAAACTTGACTAACATGCGAAGTGTATCGTACCGTAAACTGAATTACGACTAAAACTTGCCAAGACCGTAATATATTTCCCAATCCGGTACACCGGATATCTTCTCAGCTTCCGTGTATGCGTCTATCGCGCGTCTATGATTTCCCGTTATTAATCTAAAGTAGCGCAACGTTATTATTATTATTATTATTATTATTACGCATCGTGCATCGAATCGTGTGAATCGAAATACGGACAATCCTATTTCGATATTACTTACAACGATTTCGCTATCTGTTTAACGTTATCGATGTTTGTCGAATTCACATTGTACGCGGTTTGAAAGCAATCCAACGAATCTTGAATTTTGCCTTCCTTTCTGAGAATTAAACCCTACGAATATAAAACGACTTGTAAGTACGTGTCGTATTACATAACGAGAGAGAAAAAAAGAAAATATAATTGTTCCTGAGAAAAAAAGAAATTTATAATTTTCATGAATAAAAACTTTCTTCCTCCCCCTCCCTTGATATAATTATTCTCCGAACAGTTCTTTGAAAACTTTTATGATTTACGTAATAACAGCAAGTGGCGTATGTATACAGGGTGATTCAGAACGAGTGTAACAAACTTGGACAGATTGTTTGGGAGGTCATTCTGAGTAAAAAATGTCAATGAACATAAGTCCTATTTTCAATTACGTATAGTTACAGAAGTTTTAAAACTTTGCTGCTATCATAGTAAAATCACATGCTTGGTAGAAATAAAAGTAACCTTTGAGAAATCAAAACCAAACAGGAAAATACGCAAACATCATTTATTTACAATTCAGTTTTATAATGAATGCTCAAAATGTGCTCCCTGAGCTTGAATTGTAAGCACGCATTGCACCGACAAATCGAGGAATCTCGATTCCTCTGAATCACCCTGTATAACCCTGATTATCCTAATTTTCTCTGTATCAGTATCGTCGATATATCGATCTCACCTTCAAATAACTGGCATATTCGTGACCATCCGATTTCATTAGTTCTTGTTCGATAAGTAGCTTGCAAGCGCTGTACTCGTGTCTCGTATAATATCGATGTAACAACCAATTGCGATTCTCTATAGCTGCTATATCCGGAGCTGTGTGTGTACCGAGCCAACAAAACGGTAAGAAAATAATAATAATAGTGTTTTTTATATATCTTTAATAAAGAGAGCTCGACGCGAGACGCACACAACAATATTATTCAAAAATCGATCGATCGTTCATCGAGCTATTCGAGCTTTTGATCGAAGTTTGCAGCGAGTCAAATAAATACCTATATACGTATTCATAAATACCTTTAATACTAATGTTCACGATACCTCTTTTGCTTCTGTCGTTTCTCGTCCGTTGTACAACTGTATTTTCCTGTAAACGACCGTTGCTGAGAACATCATTTGCCATTATTCCTTTGCAATAATTTAACTTTAATAATATAACGGTAGTTCTCTGTTTTGTTCGCGATGCACTATATATTTGCGCGCTTGTCCTTTAACTCCTCAATGTTATTCGAAGAAAGGAGTATTGTTATCATGTTCTATCGTCATGGTAACCGGATAAGCTTCAAGAATATACATAAGTCCCGTTCACATCGCATTTCAATCGAGAATAAGCTCGAATGATGTCACCGAGTGCTTTCCATTTAAATGTTATGAGTCAAGACAAATAAATTTCTATGGTTATTTCGATTAAACTCCTATTAACTTGATCATTGATTAACTTGTAGGATTAATAATAAAATTTTTAACAAATAATTATAATATTATATAAGGTATGTTGGAAATCGTGTAATACAAGCGAAATGAAAGTGATTTCTCATGCAAATAAAAATCAAAAATATAGAATAAAATTTTTTTATATATAAGGCTCCAAGAAAATTGATTTTGAAGATCCGTCGAATACGTGCATTTGACTAATAACGAGAATCAACTCATCAATGAATCTTGCTACACACTATTTTTGTTTGTATTTGTAAACAATTAAATAATTGTAAACTATCAGTTTATGCTTCTTTAATTCGCTGAACAATACTTTCCCAGTAAACGCTAGATATTCCTGAAATATTCCGTTCGTATTCCAAAAGTTCCGTATATACCGGAATAGTAGAGGAATGTTCACAGAACATTCAAATAATCGTGAAATATTCAGAATATTCGATGAACACTAGTTGTATATGCAATAAGGAATATTCAGTGTACATTTTGGTATATGTATGGAACATACACGAAATATTCCATGGAATATTATTGGATCAATCTTATCGGACATTGGTGAAAACCGACGTGCGCATGCATCTCGTTACCCTGCGAGCGCAGCGGCTACTTGGTTGACTCTTGCGTTCACGTATACGTAAGCCCGTATTGCGCGTTACACATCGTGCATTGCATTTTTATATTCGAGTCAGTGTTTCATCATGCGGTATTCATTTTAATTATTTGCGTTTCGTAAGTGTCCCCCAGTGTCGGGGTCGTATACAATTAAGAAGAAGAAGAAGAGTCTTAACTACAGGGCAAGACGGATGTCTCGTGGCATCTTTTGTGTACTGCACACACCTATTACGTGGCCATTACGCATTACTTGTCTGTATTAAAATATATCTTTGAATAAATGAACAATATTCATAAATGAATACCATCTAAATAATTTATAAAACCGTTTTTTTAAAACAATCTTTACTATATAATATATATCATTCTGAATATATGGTGGAATATACGTAGGATATACTCCGAATGTTTTTCATGTATGTCCTGAGAATATTTCTGGAACATTCAAAATATGGATAAAAAAATGGGACATTTCGCGCTTATTTGAATATTCCTTGTACATTCTGTAAATATTCCGGAATGTTTTGGAATATTCTTGGGATGTTAATTTTGGATCTTAGGAACATTTTATGAATATTCTAGGAATATCTAGCGTTTACTGGGTTGTGTGCAATGAGGAAAATAATATTTTTTAACAATTTTTAATTTAACGAAATAAATGTATTATTAAAACTTTTTGTTACTTTTACTCATACCAAGTCATGGCATTGTTTATAAATACAAATAAAAATAGTTATATGTAGTGAGATCCCACACACTCTCGTTTAATCAAGTGCATATATATATATATATTAGACGAATCTTAAAGTTGAATTCCTCAAAAACAAAATCTTATATGAAAAAATTTTATTCTACATTTCCGATTTGTATTCGCATGAGGAATCATCTTCATTTCGTTTGAAACAATTTTTTCGATACATCTTGTATATAATGTAATAGAAATATAAATGTTGATCATTCTGCAAGTTTAATCAATAATTAAAGAGTTTGATCGAAATAATCAAAATCGATTTGTGCTACTAAATGGAAAGCACCTAATAATGTAGCATCAAACGCGCCAAGCATCAAGTATATATTGGTATATATTAAGAATAGTTAGACTTATTGTTAGCATTACCAGAAGATATGAGCCAGAGATTAGCCAGAGATTTTAATTTTTGACGTAAAAGGGTGTCGAGCTGGCAAGCTATTGATTTCGATCGATTTGAATTACTCCCAATAATTATTCCCATTAATAATTATTCCCAATAATTATTCATTTTTAGCCGAATATTAATATTCGTCCACCGTCTATTCATCTATTTTTTAGCCGGCAACGGGAAATCGTAACCGGTGACCGATAGTCTGAAAACCTATCGCACAATACAAAAGTACAAACAATAGGAGCAGGGAATAGATATTAATCCCAGCTCCTATTGGTGGATAATTTCTATTCTCTGTTCCTATTGCCTGTACTTTTGTATTGTGCGATAGGCTTTACTGTTTATGTTTTTTGTGTGCCATGGGCCCATAGACTTATGTCTATGCATGGGCCTAACATCCCATCAGCTGATTTAGGGCCAATTTCACCAACCACGGTTAAGATTAACCGACGGTTAAAGTTAGCAAGATGGCCAATAGAAACATGGATTTATGAGAAAATACTCATGTCTATTGGCCACCTTGCTAACTTTAACCGTCGGTTAATCTTAACCGTGGTTGGTGAAATTGGCCCTTATTGGTGGAATAAACAAAATGCAGCACCAGTAATATTCAATGTTACCAACTTGACTTATTTTACTGGCAATAGTCAAATGTATTTTCGAACACGTCCAAGTATGTCTGTTCGTTTTGTTTGCATTTTTTCTCTACACACTTCGCTTTCTACTTCCTATTTATATAATATTATATATTTATTATTTATATTAATAAATATAAATAATAATATATTTTTTATTTATATTTATTTTTTATCGTGTCTATTTATGTTTTCTTGCTGGAAAGCTCCCATTTATTTCGTTTAAAGTGCAGAAAATTCTAGGGAGTTTTGAACCTGTGATACCAATGGCCACGTTCAACAGACAAACCGCTAGGTAGCAATCGAACGTGATTGGTTCCTACCACGGTCGTATACACAGGTCTGGAAACTCGCTCAATTTTCAGTGGTGGGGGTAGGTCGCTTATTGAAGCAGTTTCATTCGCTTTGTCGCCACGAGGACGAGGATCGTTGCGATCGGGTAGTGTTGGAAAGTAACCAACAAATTATGACAAAATAATAATTTTAAAAATAATAATAATAATAATAATTTAAAATAATAATTTTCAAATAATAATTTGAAAATAAACTAACTAAACGACGCGGATTGAATGACTGAACGGACTCATCATTAACTTTTGCCAACATTACCCGATCGCAACGATCCATGGCCCGTGGCGACAAAGCGAATGAAACTGCTTCAATAAGCGACCTACCCCCACCATCGGAGTTTCCAGACCTGTGTATACGACCGTGGTTCCTACTTTCAGATCCAGCAAATTAGTGTTGAAAGTCAGCGGAAAATCTAGTAATGTTGCCCAACTGTTGAGTCTGCTGAAACGTGGCCAATGCTGTGATTTAGATTTACGGCGCCAAGTGTACTACGATTTGAACGTTGTCTAATCCGGATAAGCGGATGAGTGATATACAATACATTCAAATATTGAAAGAAGTCAGTTAACGTAACCAGCCCGTGCGCGAAATTTATTGAAAATCAGCGATAGAAGTGAGATAGAGAAGACGGGCGAAGGACACTACGCGATACTTGCAACTGGGTGCTATCAAATGCGATAATACTGACGCATCTCTTATCACACTAGCGCTGCAAAATGTACAGCGGACGCTACGACGCACGTTAGCTCATACAGCTATCGTATATATATGTGTATATATATATATATATATGTATGTACGGATTCAAGTGGGTTGCGCGGTACATAATTGACAATTCTGTGATATTCTTTTTCGGGAGGTAAACGAACGAGGTTACAGGAACCGATACGAGACTCGTCGTAGCGAGAGACAATGTGGAATCGACATCGGCTTAGACCGGGGCCGTAAACAGCCGGTTAGGGTTAGGTTATCTTGTCAGTGTGACGTTGAGGGAATCAGAAGAATTTCGCTTATCGCTCCTCGACACCTGTTAACGCGAATCTTGCCTCACTTTACTTGGCGTTTTCGCGTTTTCTGCGTTTACTGCGACATAGAGATAGGAAATGCATTAGTGCGTGAAGTCAGCTTCCATGTTTTCCGCCTGGTAACTATTATTGTTGTACAATTTCAATGGGGGAGGGTGAAACAGATATTGTAAATGATACATCTTTTAATTTAAAATTTAAAATGTCATTTCATAATAATAAAAATTTCTAAATATTTAATGACGAGCTAAAAAAAAAGTAATTTGTAAAAGTAATTTACGAATAATTCAATTTTATCCGTTTAATTGTGATATCAGGATAAAGAAAAATATTGCACGATTTTACAGGGGACGAGTATTCGAATGCAATGTCATGAGAAGAAGAGACTAAGACAGGATGAGCTGTTCCGTAGAACTACGCCAGCGTAGGCAACAGGGGATGGCGGAGGATCCTCACAAACTCGCGGCGATGATGAATAAATCTCAAAGACTCGTACTGGGACTTTTAATTCTATTGCTGGTTGATATAATTTGGGTGTCAAGTTCTGAACTTACCAAAGTAAGATCATGTGTCTTATATATATATATATATATATATTTACAATCTTTCTTCATCGTTTTCCCCTTTCATTGTAATTATTTTACATATTCACATTTATTATTTGCAATTATAAATTCCTTTTTTAGCTTCTCATTAAATATTTAGAAATTTTTATTATTATATATGCAACAGTGATAAGATTATAGTAATAATATATGCTGTTTTTCAGTATATTTACAGGGACGCAACCTTTGAAAAGCCATTTTTTAGTACGTATATAAGGACGTCTATGTTTACATTTTATTTGCTTGGCCTGTGCTTTTGGCCACCTTGGCGGGAACAATGTAATAGACCTGCGACATATATGGTATTTATTAATACAAGTAATATATGGTATTTGTGAATACAAGTAATTGTATGAAATAGCACTCTTCTCTTCTTTATGCTATTTTAAAACTTCCATATATTTTGTTTTTTCACAGTTCATAGATCCTAATATCGAAGATGACAACTTCTACGTGGAAGCTAATACAAGTCTAGTAAGCGTAAAATTATTATAAATATAATCAATTTTCGTACATCTTTATCGAATTTTTATCTCATATATCAAAAGTAACAATAATAATTTTATACGCATTATATTTATGGGGACACTTTTTCTAAATGAATTGAGTTGGGAAAATGTTTCAGCTATATAAATAAAGTAAACTGCGTTTATCCGATATTAGCGATGGGATTAAATATCTCGCAAATAGATTCGAACTTGTTTGCATGGTTTCGAACTCTATGATTACTTCGAAAAAAGAAAAAAAAAACAGTACTTTTAAGTAGACTCGAACCTGGACGAGATAGGTTCGAACTCTTTGTAAGTACCTCGAAAAACAAGAGCAGTACTTCCAAGTACATTCGAACCTGGATCAAGTATGTTCGAATCTTTTATGAGTCTTGTGAGAAATTTTATATTGTATATATGTGTGTGTGTGTGTGTGTGTGTGTGTGTGCGTACGCGCGTGTGGATGTGTAACAAGAATCATAAATAGATTTTTTTATCTTAGAGTTCAAGTACTACTAAAATATTCGATTCTTTATGATAGAAAGTACTTATAATTACTATTTCGAACCTTGCAGATACTCAATCTAAAATTCGAATATAACTATTCTAGATTCGATTCGCAAGTACAATATATGAAATCTTATTTTTTATGAGTATTATTCGAAAATCCTAGAAAATGAAACTTGATTATTGGATTAAACTCGGATTTTTAAATACATATTGAACTCTCCCTATCCGACATGCGATAAAAGTAATTTATGGCTACTGATCTAATAAAGACTCAATATTCATTCTGTTGTAGAGTGATCCAACATTTGTTCCAATAAAAACACCGGATCATTGTGACCGTTCATCGGGTACGGAAAGTGACGATTCGTCTATCCGGTCTGTAAGATTTAGTAAACTAGCCGAGGTGCGCCATATGTCGGAGAGCGATGCCACGGAAGCTCTATTGGCGCGGCTTAGTTATCAGGCTAGCGTTAGAGCCGGAGAACACGCGAGACGACAAGCTAACAAATTCTCTGTACAAAAAGTGGCTAAAATAGCCCTTATGTTCTGCTTGTTTGTGGGTAACATAATGTAAAATTCAGTCGAGTAAATTATTATTCTGCTGCCATTACACATATATATCATCGATATTGTCTTCTTCCAGTGGTTCATGGCAAATTACACATACCAGATATCGTTAGAGCTAATTGAAGATAAAATCGTGGTTGTACTGTCGTCGACATCTAGTTTATTCACTTTATTTCTCGCCGCCTTCTTTCCCAGTAATGGAGGGGATAAGATTACACTGTCCAAATTAGCTGCTGTACTCGTTAGCATCCTCGGACTAGTAAGTTGCAAGTTTATTAGAGGATTCCAATTTAGAGATAAAGTTTAATTTGTATTCATTCAATATATATCCTTTTAACATTAAGAACAAAAATTTTCAATTAATGCACACATTAGATATGTAATGTATCTTGAAAAATATTATTCTTTATTTACAGGTATTAGTCGGCATCTCAGATTTAACTGAAGAAAACAATATGCCCATGTCAATGGGTATAATATTAGCTCTAGTCAGTGCTTTTTTTTATGCTGCGTATATCGTATTTTTAAAAAGAAAGGTAGATCACGAGGATAAAATGGATATACCAATGTTTTTCGGTTTTGTGGGAATATTCAATTTAACTCTTCTGTGGCCTTTATTCTTTATTCTTCATTATGGTCATTGGGAAGAGTTTGAATGGCCCAATAGTCACCAATGGACATTCCTAATTATAAGCGGCCTGATTGGTACAGTTCTGAATGAAGTTCTTTGGCTATGGTAATTTCAATAAATATTTTTGCGATGCTTTTTATTGCATATAATAATAACTCTATGAATTTATATAATGCGATTGTATTCTAATTATATCCGTAGGGGTTGCTTTTTGACATCGTCTCTTGTAGCAACAATGGCTGTAAGCTTAACAATGCCCATGTCAATGGTAGCTGATGTCCTTTTGAAAAAAGTTGAATACCCCTGTATTTTTTACTTTGGAAGCATTCCAATGTTCTTGGCATTTCTAGCAGTGTCCCTTTTATCTTATTATGATAATTGGGATCCTGTTATGAACTTGATGAAAAGATTTTTTATCTGGATTTGCAGAAAAAACAGATCTACAAGGTAAACATAAAATCAGCAATACATAAATTAAGTTATGAATAATGTAAGTATAGAATAATTATAATAATAATTGTGTCATGCATGTGTTATACACAGTGCATTCTAAAAGTTCGGGGACTGATTTTTTTTCCGGACGTACTAGCTGCACCATCGATTGACCTATACTGAGACTAGTTACTGTGATGCCTCTTGAGTCTGCCATATTTTTTACCTCACAGTTGATTCAGTAGTTTGTATGCAGCACGCGTTTAAAGTTTGTAAAATTTTTAACGTTATGATTTTCAAAATGGAGCAGAAAACCGCGATTAAGCTGCAACTAGTCTCAGTATAGGCCAAGCGATGGTGCAGCTAGTACGTCGAAAAAAATCATTCCCTGAATTTCTTGAATGCACTGTGTTTAGGGTGTCCCATTTTAAAAAATATGCTTAAATATATAAAAAGACATAATGTTTTAGAAAACATTGTTTTGAACAAAAGTTGTTTGGTTTTGAGGGGTAAAGAAGTTGATAATCTTGAATTTTAACTAAGGTCATTTTTTTTAAGATTATTTGAAGGTCAATCCAGTTTTTTTAAATGGAACTGCTCTAATTTTTTTATATAAATCGATTCCTCGCAATATTTGGCATAAAAAGTTATAAGAATAGGCCAAAAAGTGAATAGTTTACGAGATATTTTATACTTTAATTTGACATAATTTGACATAAGCTATAAAATATCTCTTAAAATATTCATTGTTTGATAATCTTACCTCAATACTTTTATGCACAAAATAATGAGAGGAATCAATTGGTGTAAAAAAAAACACATAGGTGTTTTTAAGAAAAAGTATGTATTTTGCAACTAGCAACTAAAAGAATTAGGGTAGTTCCATTTAAAAAAAATTAGGTTGATCTTCAAATGACCTTGAAAAATAACTTTAGTTAAAATTCAAGATTATCAATTGTTTTCCCCTCGAAACCTTTTGTATGAAATACTTACAGCCATAGTTTCAGTAATATTCGACTATATTAATTAAAATGGGACATTCCATATATGAAAGACATGAGAAATTGATATTTCAATATTGAATTCATTTTCAGGATTCCAGATCTTGAAGCGGAGCAAACAGAATCCTTAATAGGGATAGATAGTGGTGATCATGAAGCTTAATAAGACAATAACGAGAGAATCGAGAACATGGTAAAATACTTCGTGTTATATATATATATCGTCATAATAAGATTAATAAGCGATTCTCTCTGATATACGTGCCTCCCCATCGGCCGTGAACACCCGTTTCCATTTATATATCTCAGTGTCAGTTGTGTTTTATATTTATATGCTAATGTAACGATAATCACATAAGATATTCCACTTTTTCTCTACACGCATTTCTATATATCGTTTTATTTCGCACTAACATCACAAAATAATATTACTGCCGGACAATAACCATTGTAGGTCAATTTGTAAAAAAACGCAATTAACATGTTTTATTTTTTCGAGACCATTTCTGAAACTACCTCTTTGTATTTTTTACCAGTTTATTGTGTGAACAAACACTATGTTTTCATAAACTCTGCCACTAAGATCTGGTATATAACTGTTATTTCAAAACTATGCAGTTTGGATCTTGCGCTGTACCCTATTCTGTATAATCGGATTCATATAAAGAGCAAGAAATTCAGTGTCTTTAACAAAATCTGTATATAGTATATAATAAGAGTTGATTGAAATCAAAGAAATATTAGTTTATAAGACTATACTTTTAAAAAATAATATTTTTTATTGCTATTAAGGCTTTATATATATTTATATATATATATATATGTATGTATATGTATTATATATATATGTATATATGTATGTATGTATATGTATGTATATTATTGTAACATGTTAATGATTAACGAATAACTTATTGGTGAAGATAAATAGTATTGTATGAGCTATATGCTACAAAAGGCTCTTGTACAGGATATACTTAGTGCATTCTGTACTTATTATTTTTAGTATTTGGCTAATTTTAAACAGAGTATTATAAACAGAATGGATATAGTTTTAATAACTAAAAATTAATGGAAAGAGAGTGCTAATGTGCTTTGGACCAATGAAAAATTTGATGATAGTAAAAAGGAATCATTCATAAAGTAGGAAATCAATGACACAAAGTTTTGTATTCGATGAAAGCAATGATTTGAATTATGTTGTATTTCAAACGTCTAGTCAAAACACATCTATCATGGGTCATGTATTTCGATATGACAAAATAACAAAATATATAATTTCAATTTATAATTTGATAGTTTTATACAACACAAGCTCTATTTAAGAAATAATTTACATTCGTTGTTCTCTATTTCAATAATTAATGCGCACAAGTTTCACTATGTTGTGTTCAAATATCAACAAGGTATATAAGATGGGATGGAAGTGTGAAACGAGAATAATCTGTATTTATGAATTTCGAAACTCGGCAGGTGTTTATTAATCAAGGTGCATGTTTTTTCACAATCGCAAAATTTATTCACGTATCACACGGTCGAAAATCGCATTGTATAGCTCATGTCCTATCTTCGAAAAATTAATACATCTCGACTGATCTCGATTGGATTAAATAATGCATTATATTATATCGTATTTTTATTACAAGCTATTTCCTGACTTTATAAAAAGGATGCATCGGAGACTGTATATCTATGCTATAAAGTATCGGTAATCTGTGTAGAAGGAAAAAAAAAGAATATTTAGACAAAATGCGGGAAAAAATCGCAATATGTTTGAAGAAGAAGGCAAATGAAAGAAAGGGGATAGTTGCAATGTGTTAGATTAATGATGTGATATAACAATAAATACGGTGCGTAAATTACTTTAAAAAATTACTTTAGTGTATAACACGCGACCCATTAAATTATCGATAGGTATTATTAATTGATCGTTCCTGTATGTTATAACCAGACTTGAAATTCAGTTTATGTATCGGCCAATGTCCTGTGCATAGAAAGATATTTTTCCTTTCAATTATGTTTATTACAGAGACATTTGCTAACGTTCGTGTGTATAATCTCGTATGCAAAATTTTAAATAAAAGTGATACTCCTCTCGAAACTCAAGACTGGCTATAACTATGTTTACTGTATATTCGATGTAAATATCGCATTATATTTTAAAATTAAACTTACAGTTGTATACATATATATAAAAATTATGTGATAATAAAGTATAATCCTTAACAATCATTTATATCTATATCTATAATAATCGTGACCTAGAATTGCCCTTGGATGGCGTTTTTCGTCATTTAAAGGTCAATCTAGTTTTTTTAAGTGAAGAAAAGCACTCTAATATTTTTATATAAATCGATTCCTCGCAATATTCGGCATAAAAAGTTATGTATAAGGGTAGGATGATACTATGTCTATAATCGGTGTGTAATGAGGAACAATTCTGAGACAATTGACAACTTCACAAACAAAACAATTTACATCTGGGTCACGTAAAAGGCGCTCGATGTTGAAGAAACATGTAATTGACATGCATAATTGTGCCGCGTATCTATTTTTTTTTTAGGCTAATGTATCAAGTGAGATTTGATTTAATGACGTAGCACGACATATATCGTTATAATCGGGGAATTCTAATGTCCGTAACTATATATACTTCGCGATATGGCACGCGACGACGAAGCAAGTGCACTTGAGTTGCATATAAAAGGTAAATATATGCTTAAAAATCATCGTACAAAAATAATATACTAGATAGCTTTTAACGTATATTTTTTTAGTAAATGGGCAAAATTTATCGGCGATCTCGGAGAAATGTCACATCGGCACGTTACGGTAAGCATTTTAAACGTTATACGCGATATATCGTTTGTGTTATTATATATTGTCAGTCAGCGAGCAAAATTTTTATTCAATCTATCAACGAATTCTCGATATTAGACCTCCTTCCGATCCGTCTTGGCCCAAAATACCTCTACGTCGTCTAAACCATAACACCGATGATATTATCGAACCTCCGTGTGTGGTTACTTTAATAGGAACTCCTAGAAAAGGTTGTAGTATAGTGCGAGCTGGTACGTGTCAGTAAGTATATTTTTCAAGTATCTTATATTGAATATTGATAATAAAAATAAAATATAAAAATATAGAAAAATAATACAGGGTGAAATACGAGGAATTCATTTTAATTCGAGAAAACACATAATTGTTTTTAAGAAAAAAATATATAGTTGCTAGTTGCAAATGATATACTTTTTCTTAAAAACAACTATGTGTTTTCTTTACATCAATTGATTCCTCTCATTATTTTGTGCATAAAAGTATTGAGGTAAGATCATCGCAAAATGAATATTTTACGAGATATTTTATAGTTTAAAATTATGTCAAAGTAAAGTATAAAATATCTTGTAAACTATTCACTTTTTGGCCAAATTACCCTTATAACTTTTTATGCCGAATTGTGAGGAATCGATTTATATAAAAAAAAATTAGAGCAGTTCCATTAAAAAATAGACTTGATCTTAAAAAAGGTTGACCTTCAAATAACCTTGAAGATGCCACCCAAGGGTAATTTTGGGTCACGATATTATGTCCCTCTCGAAACCCTACAACTTTTGCCTGATACATTTTTTTCTAAAACCCTATGATTTCTAAATATTTGCCTGTTAAGATTAAAATAAATCATCCTATATATTGAATATTATTCGTAAATCGGTATCGCGATTAAATCGAAGAAAATATCGCTACATTCTCTATACCTATTTCCCTTGTTTTTCTCCTTTTTTATCTTAGACATACCAGACCAAGATTGAGCCAAAAGTACGAAGTACCCACGCACATACCGAAAAGATTGCCTGGTTCTATAGACCCACGTTTTAAAAGGTACTAGATTCTAATTAATTTTCTCATTAAAGTTCATGTTTCTTGGCTTCGCGCGCGTCTGCGACATGACTCTGCTACATGATATGTAACATGGTAATTAGCGCGAAACGTGCTCTAGTATATCATTATCTTGTGTATTTTTATCTGTTTGGTTTTATTAACATGCCATGGTAACACAATTTGTAACGCGATACAGACAGATATCGCGACAGAAGACCGAGCAGAAGCCAGATGAATCTTGTGACACAAAGAATGGCAAACAAACATCAGAAATGAATATGTGTGTTCTGCGAGAAATTAAGAAGCCTGAAGATAGTTTGCAGGGAACGATTAAAAGTATGGACAATTACACACGTTATAATGCAGATAAAATATCAGAAAGCGTTACGAAGAAAGGAACCACTGATTGTCCTATTAAAGAACAATTCGTTTCGGAAGCCGATCATCGTAAAACGAGTAAAATTGTGTATACATGAAACTAGCTTGACCTTTAAATGACCTTGAAAAACTCAAGGGCAATTCTAGATCACGATATTATGTCCCCTTCGAAACCCGCCTACAACTTTTGCCTGATACATTTTTTTCTAAAACCCCGTGATTTCCAAATATTTGCCTATTAAAATTAATCACACCTTGTATATATGTATACAAATCCATCATTTTTTTAGGCATTCCAGAACATAATGCGAAGAACAGCAATGATATTCCGGGGAACAAAAGTATTTCCTGTTGTAAAATGTCCGATTGGATACACGAGAAGGAGAACGTTAACTCGAGTGTATCACTGAATCAGGATACTGTAAACGAGACTTTGCTCGTTAAAAGCCATCATGAAAATTTTAAGACGTTAGATAATGCGGACAATGTGAATAAAGATGGCGGAAGTTTCTCGAACATGACTACGACTAGGAGATTAAAAACTGTCGCCGAACAAAAATACAATACAGACAACTTGTGTATCGCGGACGGATACGGAATCGAGCGGAAAGCATTGAGCGAAACGAGAATAGCGAAGATCTCACTGCGTCCAAACACGCTAGAACAGAAACTTGTGTACCACGAAAAGAATAGCCGAGTCGGTTTAGACGAATCATCCTCGACAATCGTAATGAATAACAAAATGCTGAAAAAGGATATAGTCTTTAACGAAGTTCAAGGTAAGGAATGTGATAACGAGAATGAAGAAAAATACGAGGAGCTGCGCGTTAACGTAAAACGTAAAATGGCGCCGATAAATCTGTCGCGAAAGGCCAAGTCATTCTTTCGGAAGAAATCCCGTTTGGCGATCACAGATTCCGATTGCACTCTGATACTGCCCGGTTCTCGTCATGTTAAAGGTAAACAATACGAGAGAACCCGCTTAAAGGTAAGTCAATTATTGCATAGAAGAAACGGGATGAATGGTACGAATTCTGTAGTACGAATAAAATCCAATAACGCGAAACAAAAGCATCAAGTAAACTCTTGTTCGTTGACGAATTTACAAGCCAAGGGGGATTTATTCGAGGAACCGTCATCCATCCCTTTAGAGACGCAGGAATTGTTGAATCAAAGTTATTGGGAGTATTATTGGAGGCTCAGGCGTAAGATCGCATTGGCTAATAAGCCAGATAATGCGGGAAAGAGAGATAAATCGCGTCCGAGCGAATCGCGAGAACGTTTACCGGAATCTCAAACCCTACAACAATGTTCTGTACTCTCTTGCATGATCAATACGGCGCTTCGAGATACTGATGGTAGATCATCTTCGGATCCAGTCGTTGCGACGTTTAATGCGCGCGAGAACATTTGTCTCGAGGCTTCCGGATTATCGTCTGGAGTGTTTGCGAAAAAAGTAAAACGGAGGAAAACAAAGCGAGCGAGCAAACGGTTGCTCGGACTTAGAACTATAGGTATACATAGAGTATGTACGAATCGCACATACATACATGGTGATTAATTTTAATCTTAACAAAATATTTGGAAATCACGGGATTTTAGAAAAAATGTATCAGGCAAAAATTGTAAGATTTCGAGGGGGACATAATATCGTGACCTAAAATTGCCCTTGAGTGACGTTTTTCAAGGTCACTTAAAAATCAATCTAGTTATTTTAAATGAAATCACTCTAATTTTTTTATATAAATCGATTTCTCGCAATATTCGGCATAAAAAGTTATACAGGTAGAATGGCCAAAAAGTGAATAGTTTACGAGATACTTTATATTTTAATTTGACATAATTTTACATAAACTATGAAATATCTCGTAAAATATTCATTTTTTTTCGTAATCTTACCTTAATACTTTTATGCACAAAATAATGAGAAGAATTAATTGGTGTAAAGAAAACACGTAGTTGTTTTTAAGAAAGAATATGTAGCAGCTAGTTGCAAAATTACATACTTTTTCTTAAAAACAACTGTGTCTGTACACCAATTGATTCTTCTTATTATCAAAAACGCTACTCAAGGACGCTATTCTAGGTCATAATATCATGTTCCCCTCGAAACCTTACAACTTTTACCTGATACATTTTTTTCTAAAACCCCGTGATTTCCAAATATTTTCCTGATAAGATTAAAATGAATCACCCTGTATAATGAACGACGATAGCTAATCGCTTTTTCTATTCGAAGTAAATCAACAAAGTGTATCGAATTCTTCTAGCCCTACTCGGTACCACGATATACGTCGCGGTCATATTTCTGCCTATGATGTACGATTATTTCTTTGACGAGGAATACGAGAACGATTACGAGAATACTAATTACATCGGACTGGCGCTTCAATACGTCGCATCGTCGTTCGGAGAAGCCTTCGATGGAATTGTCGATGTCTTGAACACGCTCCTTTTACGCCCAGTAAGATTCGATCGAACTTTGTACACTCCATTTATAAAAACCATTTGTTCTACATCGATTCTACTAAACCGTGAAAATCGCATTAAACGTTCTGTAGTTGTGTGTCGTTTTCAGCGTTCGTGTGGAAAATGTAACAACGTTATTTGAATCCATCATGTGTCCATACATCTCTAACATGTTTCGTCACTTACGTTTATTCGTTGCTTCCTGTTTACACGCGCCTAGTTTACGCGTGTGAGTTATGCATCTTCTATGTCGAACTTTTTATATTTTTTCTAATAATATTTCCTACACATGCCTATTGTACGACATGAGTGTTTATACATTTGCGATTATACATTTGTTATGATTATATATTTGCGATTAAACTTTTCTTCAGGATCTAAATCAAGCTTCGACTCCTCGTTTCTACCTCTCATAGTTATCATAAATTTTCATTTAAATAAGTAATTCAAATAATAAAGTGTATAAAACACAACGAGAACAAGCAAAGCACACATAATCTCGATATCTATGTTGCAAGAAAATATAATAATTGTAATTCGAAAAACGCGCGACTAAAAGAAGATCATGTTGAAATAAAGAAGAGACCGAATTAAATACGCGTTGCGTGTAATCGTGTTTCACGTCAAGAAATGCGCAGCGAACAGCGAGACACAACATTTATGTTAAAATCGACAAGAAAATACTTACGCAAAGTTATAACCGCGCATTCTTCCTTTGAATCTCGAAAATGAAATAGCGCGCGAAACTTTGAACCGCGAATTTTTGCGACAAAAAAGCCTACATTTATGGGAGAGGCTCAATTGCGCACAGTACAATTGGACACGTTGCAATTGCACACCGTGCTATTAGACACATGAAGTTGCGCACAGTTCTTTTGCGCACAGTTCTTTTGCGCACAGTTTATTTGTCCACAGTTCATTTGCGCACACGTTCTTAAGGCACCCCTACCGACGGGGCGGGTGCGGGAGGGAGGGGCCGAAGGCCGCCCTTGCACCCCCCGTGTGTGTGTGTATTTTTACCTAATTATTCTAATTATTTAGTTAAATAAACTGTGTAAAAGAACTGTGCGCAAAAGAACTGTGCGCAACTTCATATGTCTAATAGCACGGTGGGCAATTGCAACGTGTGCAATTGTACTGTGCGCAAATGAAGGCTTCTCTACATTTATACCTCGACACGTTCAATACTATAGAAGCTTGCCAATTAACGCTTGTTAACGCGCTTCCTTATTAGTTTTCAATCTATCACTTTTGAATGTATTATTGACGATATAATGATATCGAAATAAGGCTATTTGAAAATACATATCCTAAAAATGCATATGCGCGCATGCGCGCTTTCGTGTAGTGTTTTCGTGACACTAGCGGCTGTCCAGGATTGCGTTCCACAATTTACTCCTTGGAGTAGAGTAGCTTTTGATTGACCAATTAGGACAAAAGAAATGCAAATTTCTTTGTATTTCTTTGTTCTGATTGGTCAAGCAAACGCTACTCTACCCTAAGGAGTAAATTTTGGAACGCAGCTCAGGGGGTCGATTCTTGAAATGTGTGAAATTTTGTCACTAGTGGGAAATGTCACTTTCTGCATCCCACTATTCAACGTGTTTTGGTATTCTCGAACTCATCCGAGATGACATTTAGCACAATCTCACGAAGTGAGAAGAGTGCGATGTTGCCATCATTACAGCGAAAATTTTAACCAATAAGAAACGACCAAGAAAGAGCTTGGCGCGATTCTATATGTTTCTTTAAATTGCCTGTTGTTTATAACTTTCATTTGGTTATAACGTTTCTTGCGAGGGCTGAAAAATTTTTATTCATTATAGTTAGTATTTTAAATATATTTTTTAAAATATATTTGTGAAAATGGAAAGTGCTGTCGAGCCTAATAATAATATTAATAAAATGAAAAAGCAATATGTTGATATTGATCAGAAAATGGCTCTCATAGAATTTGTAAAAGCTCATTCGGAATTAAATTCTGCAAAATTAAGCAATGGTTGTACAAACGAAAGAAAGAAACAATTGTGGAATGGAATTGCTGAAAAGTTAAATAGTATGCCCGGTTCAATAAAAACTGCAGATAAATGGAAGAAAGTAAGTCTTTTTTTATAATTTATAATTATCTTTTAGACAACTTTGTCCATAACAGTGTCATTTCTTCATAATATTATTGTATTTAAATTTATCAATTTTTTAGACATTCTATGATATCAAAGGCAATGTAAAAAATAAAGAGAGTAATAGAAGGAAAAACTTAACAAAGACTGGCGGAGGACCTCATGTAGAAGACAAACTTGATGATGCAGAGAGTTCAGTCATTGAGCTTATTGGAAATACTGCTATTCAAGGATTGAGTGTACCTGAAACCGTCATAAATTTTGTATGTTATTATATAAATTTTTTTTCTTATTTTATGTTTTTTGTATGTTCTTTGTTATTGGTGTATTTGTTTATATCGGATTTTTTATATGGGCTTGTTACAGAATTTTCATGAAAATAATGTGGAAACACCATCACAAGAAGAAATTATATTTGACATTGAGGATGAAAAGCCTGACAGCAATGCAAGTGTAAACATCACACCAGTTTATATAACACCTGTCAAGTCCACTATATCAAAAATCGCAGCAAGAACAAACACACCAAATACAACCAACGCATCAACTACTTTCAGCACACTAAACACTGTCACTGCACCAACAAGTAAAGTTCCACCCTCAACGAGTTCTACGCCAAATCATATTACGTCAGCGTCCAATGCAAATACTTTACTTTGTAAAAGGAAACTGGTTGACAATGTTGCTCCAGCAACCAAAGAAGATTCTTCAACGAACAAAAAAAGATATGTGGCAGCTGAAAAAAGAGATGATGCCATTCGCATCAATGATACCATGGCAAAAATAGCAGCAAGTGACATGGAAGCTAGAAAGAGTTATTTAGATAAAAAAATAGAGTTATACAAGAGGCAAGTAAATGCAACAATTACTTATCAGGAAAAGATGTTAGAACTACAGGAGCAAACGGTACAGATGCAACAAATACAAGTGGAATACCTTGGCAAACTCTTGGATAGTTTCCAGACTAAAATAACAAGCCCTCACAAATTCAATTTTAATGTAACTTAATACTTGATTGTATACTTGTGTAAACACATAGCTTTATTGTATACATGTAGAGTGCAAATTTACATTCCAGTGAATTTACATTCCAGTCTGTGATTTTAAATATAATAAAATATCAAATAATTAAAATGAAGTCGCCAGTGATGAGTAAAAATATATAAAATTTATTAAAAACGACCTGACTGGCCTATACAAAAATTATTAACACAACGTTTCGGCCCTTGGGTACGGGCCCTTATCAAGTGTTGCTTTCAAGCTGTCAAAGTGACAGCCGTGATATGACTAAAAGTAAATTAGTCATATCACGGCTGTCACTTTGACAGCTTGAAAGCAACACTTGATAAGGGCCCGTACCCAAGGGCCGAAACGTTGTGTTAATAATTTTTGTATAGGCCAGTCAGGTCGTTTTTAATAAATTTTATATATAATAAAATATATATATAATATATATAATTGATAAATCTATTTTTAATTATTTGAAATTGCTCCTGACTTGTCTTCTTATCCATAATTGATTTATAATTTGTTGTTGAATCCTTTTTCCAGCAGCAAGTTCAGGATTTAATCTACCATCTCGAGCTTCAGGTTCAGGTACTATTGGATAAAGTCCAATTTCTGCTTCATTAAGTTGCATATCAGGTATAGGAACATCATCTTGAATACACATGTTGTGTAGAACACAGCAAGCCTTGACAATCTTTGCCACTTTTGTGGGAGCATATTGTAGTGCTCTATATTGGATTAAGCATCGAAATCGCATTTTTAGAACACCATTTACTCTTTCAATTATATTGATCTAGTCGATGTTAATCTGTTAGTATAATATTCTTCTGGAGTATGTGGAGCAGCATTAGTTATAGGTGTCATCATCCAAGGACGAAGAGCATATCCTGAGTCTCCTGTAAAGAAAATCATTAAATAAAAAATATTCAATTTTCATTGAAAGGTGATGGGTTAAAATGTATATATAGTTTGCGTACCAATCAAAAAGAATCTTTGGTTTCTTTCATATAAAACTCTCATAAGTGGCTGTACGTTGCACTGGTTCCATATAAAACTATCATGAGTGCTTCCAGGCCATTTTGAATCCACATGAATAATTTTGTAATCAGCATCGCAGATCTGGAAATGATAATTATTAAATTGAGGCTATTAGCTGCATTCGGCAAAACAAATTTGAGACGTCAAAGTGCTCTATTACTTCCTCCTGTCTTTGTTCAATTTCCATAAAAAAACAAAGATAGAATGAAGTATATACAGAGCATGCCGACGCCTCAGATTTGTTTTGCCAAAAGCCAAACGCTGCTACTATATTTTTTCAGTTCTTTGATAAAATTATTCTCACCAATTGTACATTTAAGGAATGATAACCTTTCCTATTGACAAATATGCGTTCTGGTTGGTCTAAATCATCAGTCTTAGGAGGAAATATTTTTATGTGTGTACAATCAATGCACCCAATGGCATTCGGAAAATTGAACTTTTGCCAAAATCTCAAAGCAACTTATATTAGTGTCGAGTTATTATATCTGTCGAATCAATAAAATTATATATGTATATTACCGGTTCTTGTTATAGTTCATTTCATCTAAATTTTCTGGAAAATGTATCCATTCGCGTTGAATCTCCTCTTCATTTAAAATATTTGTTATTGTGTTTATACATCTACTTGTAGAGGGTTGACTTACACCATTAAAAATATTTAATCCTGCATCCACTTGATAGCTACCACCCGCATAAAATCTCAATGCTGTAAATAGCTGAAAAACATTTTATTTACCTCCATTAATAATAGCATTGTTTCAATTTAATATTATCAATTATATTCAATTATGTTTGCAATATCGTTACTATGGTCTGGGCATTCAAAGCAGATCTTCTTGTTGGTTCTGGGATATAATTTGTGACTACATCTAGTAAATTTGAGGCTCGTTGTTTATTCAAACGATAAAGTTTCATAAATAGAAGGTCTGGCAATTCGAATTAATCTTGTCTTCGATTTAACATTCTGTGAGGTACATCTCGTCGAATAGCATGTTCTTGTAAATCTTGAAGAGCAACTAAATTGAGCATATTTAATGCAGGATAATATTCGACATTTGCCATTGTAGTATAAGTGCACTGAAATAATAAAAGAATGTAATATTTTATAAAGCAATATTACTAGTGATAAATATAACGCTTTTACTTAACATTATTCGTTAATTTAATAACACTTTTTTATTCAAAATTATAAAATTCATATTAATTAGAGAGGTAGTTAAAATATCTTATTATTTGTAATGTAAATAAAAATTTACTTTAACATGCATTATCGATATTTATTCTAAATTTATTTTTTTCAATAATAATTCCAAATATACTTACGCAATATATCGATCGGTGTCATAAAACAAAGCAATTAACCTTCAAAATTGTTTTTCTTTTCTATCTCACGTGTGACTTTTCACATCTCACTGACAAGAAAGCATCCGAAATGAATTTCACGAGAAATCTCGCATGTGACATGATCAGTGACTTTGGAGAATAGTGCTCCGAGAGTCATTTGTGAAAATCTAGGGAATCTCGAAAATAAAATTTCTCACACATTTCGAGAATCGACCTCCAGTGCATATATGTAATACTATATATATATAGTATTACATACATATTTTTTTTTTTTTATTGAAAGTATAAGGGAAGGGAAGGCGTCGACCTTAAGGCCATCTCTCGCCTGTCGTGTACATTACTGTTTACATATCAAAACGATTACATACATATATGGTCCAGTCACTGGTTTAGTGTTGGCAGTTGGCATGCGGGCCGGATTTCCGCGCAAGCGCAACGATAGTAACAACGATGTATGTAGATAAGCCTTCATTTGCGCACAGTATAATTGCACACGTTGCAATAGCACACCGTGCTATTAGACACATGAAGTTGCGCACAGTTCTTTTGCGCACAGTTCTTTTGCGCACAGTTCTTTTGCGCACAGTTCTTTTGCGCACAGTTCTTTTGCGCACAGTTCATTTGCGCACAGTTCTTTTGCGCAGTTCTTTTACACAGTTTATTTAACTAAATAATTAGAATAATTAGGTAAAAATACACACACACGGGGGTGCAAGGGGGCCTTCGGCCCCCCCTCCCGCACCCGCCCCGTCGGTAGGGGTGCCTTAAGAACGTGTGCGCAAATGAACTGTGGGCAAATGAACTGTGCGCAAAAGAACTGTGCGCAAAAGAACTGTGCGCAACTTCATGTGTCTAATAGCACGGTGTGCAATTGCAACGTGTCCAATTGTACTGTGCGCAATTGAGCCTCTCCCGTCATCGACAAAAAGCGACACAAATGTAATACAGGGTATACAGGGTGTCCCATAATTCGCGCCCCACCCGTAACGTGCAAGTAGAGCGGGTTAAATCGAGTAGAAAAGTCATCTACCGTTTTGCTATTTTCGCAATAATTAATGAGAAATTAACTTAAAAAGATCGGCGAATCCGCGCGAGTAGAAGCGCGTGGCGAGAAGGGACCTCCCGCTGTAATCTGACACAAAGCGCGCGGTGAAGCGATGGGAGTGGCGCTCTACAAAGGACAATAGTTATGTACACACATACGTCGTATCTTAGGTAAAAGTAAAGGACATAACTATGGGAGAGGCTCAATTACGCACAGTACAATTGGACACGTTGCAATTGTCCATCATGCTATTAAACACATGAAGTTGCGCACAGTTCTTTTGCGCACAGTTCTTTTGCGCACAGTTCTTTTGCGCACACGTTCTTAAGGCACCCCTACCGACGGGGTGGGTGCGGGAGGGGAAGGCCGAAGACCCCCCTTGCACCCCCGCGTGTGTGTGTATTTTTACCTAATTATTCTAATTATTTAGTTAAATAAACTGTGTAAAAGAACTGTGCGCAAAAGAACTGTGGGCAAAAGAACTGTGCGCAAAAGAACTGTGCGCAACTTCATGTGTCTAATAGCACGGTGGGCAGTTGCAACGTGTGCAATTGTACTGTGCGCAAATGAAAACTTCTCCATAACTATTGTTCTTTGTAGAGCGCTCCTCCCATCGCTTCGCCGCGCGCCTTGTATCAGGTTACAGCGGGAGGTCTCTTCTCGCCGTGCACTTCTATTCGCGCGGATTCGCCGATCTTTTTAAATTAATTTCTCGTTAATTATTGCGAAAATAGCAAAACGGTAGATGACTTTTCTACTCGATTTAACCCGCTCTACTTGCACGTTACGGGTAGGGCGCGAATTATGGGACACCCTGTATATAGCCATATAAATGTTTCATCAATACACGAGTTATCACGAACGCAGGCAATAACATACGCCTGCCGCTGCTGTTAATCCTTTCATTGATTAAGAGTATTTAAAAGAGAAAAAGAATTAAATTATATATAAACAAAGGTATTTAAATTTTAAATATTCTATTAATATTCAAGAATCATATGAAAAAGTTATATGATAAAATATTGATAAAGGATTAACAACAAAAGTTGATCTTCCTGTCCTTAGCAAATAAGAAAATATACAAAAAGAAATTATATCTTGTGATACTTTTATTCTTTCGCTACATACTTTTATAAAAGTGTCAGCACCTTTGAATATTTCGCCTAGCGATTTTGAACTAAAACAACTTATATCAATATCATTGAGGCAGCAATGGAAGAGAGAAGAAAACTTGTATTTACAGAAAAAAATATAAACTTGCTAAAAATTATTATAATTAAAAAAAATTCTCAAATTAATGTAAAAACTGCTATATTCGTTTTTTATTATCACATATGTTTATTATGTTTTGGACTCATTTTCCAATGCTGCCATTTTAGTAGGCTGACAAGCATCTATTAAAATCCTTAAATCTTTATCACTTAGATAACTAAGCACTTTTTGAGTACAATCATATGGCAACTCAGGAAAGATACTGTAGCAATTTTTATTGACTTGCTCAATCAACTCCTTTCTTCTTTCCCCCTTCCTAAAATGACTATTTATCATACTAGTATATATTGGAAATTTTATTTTATAATCATCCGATCTCAAGATTTGTACTATATTTTTATTTCCTAAGAGGATTGCTAATTGATTTATACTTTTTGTCAAGATATCATAAAATGTGGTGTTAGAATTGCCAATTTTTTCACTCCTCATGCTTGCCATTTCTTTCTCACATTTATTCTGAAAATCTCTTATTTCATAGTTGCTATCAATTGATAGTAAATTTTTTTCACTTACATAAAAATTTGCAGTTTTTATTTTAACGATGTGATGCTTAAGAATCTCAGCAATTTCCTCACGTGAACAGATAAAATTATAAAAAATATAATAATCTCGCCTAGGATCATAATAATCACGTATAGGATCGGAATAATCATAACTGTCAACTTTATTATAAAATGAACTACTAATATTAGCCATAGCAAAATCAAGCGGTGTGTCATTGTTTTTACTTGTAATATTAATATCAGAACCGTGTTCTAGAAGAGCTGTAACAATTTGTGCATGCCCTTTCATAGAAGCAACGTGAAGTGCTGTACTACCATATTTATCTTTAGAATCAATGTCGGCACCGAATTTTAAGAGAACCTCGACAACTTCTAGATGACCTACTTGAGCAGCAATGTGGAGTGGTGTTATGTCATTTTTAACTGTGGAGTTAACATCTGCATTATATTCCAAAAGAGCCTCAACGATTTTTACATATCCTTTTTGAGTAGCAGCATGAAGCGTTGTTATACCATTTTTAGTTTGAGCGTTTACACTAGCTCCCCTACTTAAAAGCAATTTGGCAATTTCTCCCATTACATTAATATCATCTTTGTCGAGATGAAATTCAATCGATTCAAATTTCTTTTCGTTTAAAGTAGTATAATGCAACGCCATTCTTCTATATTTATCACTAATGTTGACATCAGCACCATGTTGTATAAGAACTTCGACAATTTCTCTGCATTTTTTCTTAACAGCAATATTCAGTAGTTCAGGATTATCTTTTACATTAGCTTTATTAGTTAAAAGTAGCTTGAAAATTTTTAAATCGACATTCTCAATCGCATAAAATATTGGAGCTTTTCCAGTTTTATCTTGAGCATTTACATCAGCTCCATAGCTTATCAATAACTTGGCCATCTCCTCCTGTTTGTTTTTGGTTGCAACATGTAAAGGCATATAACCTTTTCCAGATGTTGAGTTGTATAACATATTAACATCAGTACCATATTTTAAGAGTTCTTCTACAATTTTCAAATATCCTTTCTCAACAGCAGCATGCAGCAATTTACAATTATTCACATCTTCAGGATTGACAGTAAAGCCATATTGAAGCAGATTTGCGACGATCTTACCATACTCTTTTCCATAGCCATGCACTGCAACATTAAGAGCGTTCCTGTTACTTTTGTTATTCACATCAGGACAATGTTTTAAGACACGCTCAATAATTACTAGATGTCCTTTTTCAACAGCAAAGTGTAGTATAGTCTTACCATCTTTATCTTGAGCATCAACGTTAGCTCCGTACTCTAAAAGTAGCTTAACAACTTTTTCATATTTTTTTTCAACAGCAAGGTGCGGTGGTGTATAACCTTCCCGAGATGTAGAGGTGTATGCAGAATTGACATGAGCTCCATGGTCTAAAAGATGCTCAACATTTTGTAAACACCCTCTCTCCACTGCGATATGAAGAGAAGTTATACCATCTTTTCCTTTAGCATCAACATTAGCACCTCTACTTAAAAGTAATTCGATAATTTCTTCACTACCTTTTTCAACAGCAAGGTGCAGTGGTGTATAAACTTCCCGAGATGTAGAGGTGTATGAAGAATTGACATGAGCTCCATGTTCTAAAAGATGCTCAACAATTTGTAAACACCCTCTCTTCACTGCGATATGAAGAGAAGTTATACCATCTTTTCCTTTAGCATCAACATTAGCACCTCTACTTAAAAGTAATTTGATCATTTCTTCACTAGCTTTTTCAACAGCAAGGTGCAGTGGTGTATAACCTTCTTGCCATATAGAGGTGTATGCAGAATTGACATCAGTACCATGTTGTAAAAGAACTTCAACAATTTCTCTGCATTCTTTGTTAACAGCAATATTCAGTAGTTCAGGATTATCTTTTACATTAGCTTTATTAGTTAAAAGTAGCTTGATAATTTTTAAATCGACATTCTCAATCGCATAAAATATTGGAGCTTTTCCAGTTTTATCTTGAGCATTTACATCAGCTCCATAGCTTATCAATAACTTGGCCATCTCCTCCTGTTTGTTTTTGGTTGCAACATGTAAAGGCATATAACCTTTTCCAGATGTTGAGTTGTATAACATATTAACATCAGTACCATATTTTAAGAGTTCTTCTACAATTTTCAAATATCCTTTCTCAATAGCAGCATTCAGCAATTTATAATTATTCACATCTTCATGATTGACAGTAAAACCATATTGAAGTAGATTTGCGACGATCTTACCATACTCTGTTCCATAGCCATGCACTGCAACATTAAGAGCGTTCCTGTTACTTTTGTTATTCACATCAGGACAATGTTTTAAGACACGCTCAATAATTTCTGGACGTCCTTTTTTAACAGCAAAGTGTAGTATAGTTTTACCATCTTTATCTTGAGCATCAACATTAGCACCTCTACTTAAAAGTAATTTGATAATTTCTTCACTACCTTCTTCAACAGCAAGGTGCAGTGGTGTATAACCTTCCCGACATGTAGAGGTGTATGTAGAATTGACATGAGCTCCATGTTTTAAAAGATGCTTAATAATTTGTAAATACCCTCTCTCCGCTGCGATATGAAGAGAAGTTATACCATCTTTTCCTTTAGCATCAACATTAGCACCTCTACTTAAAAGTAATTTGATAATTTTTTCACTACCTTTTGCAACAGCAAAGTGCAGTGGTGTATAACCATCCTTATCTTGAGCATCAACATTAGCACCTCTACTTAAAAGTAATTTGATAATTTTTTCACTACCTTTTTCAACAGCAAGGTGCGGTGGTGTATAACCTTCCCGAGATGTAGAGGTGTATGCAGAATTGACATGAGCTCCATGGTCTAAAAGATGCTCAACATTTTGTAAACACCCTCTCTCCACTGCGATATGAAGAGAAGTTATACCATCTTTTCCTTTAGCATCAACATTAGCACCTCTACTTAAAAGTAATTCGATAATTTCTTCACTACCTTTTTCAACAGCAAGGTGCAGTGGTGTATAAACTTCCCGAGATGTAGAGGTGTATGAAGAATTGACATGAGCTCCATGTTCTAAAAGATGCTCAACAATTTGTAAACACCCTCTCTTCACTGCGATATGAAGAGAAGTTATACCATCTTTTCCTTTAGCATCAACATCAGCACCTCTACATAAAAGAAATTTTATAATTTTTTCGTCGCCACCTGTTTTAACAGCAATGTGCAAAGGAGTTGTACTACTATCGTTTCTAGCGTTAACATCCGCTCCTCGATTTAAAAATAATTCAATAATTTTCTTATTCTTACTTTCAACTGCGTTTTGATATGGAGTTCTACCATATTGATTTTTAGCATCAATATTAGCACCTCTATTTAGAAGCATCGCAACAATTTCTATGTCACCATTTGTAACAGCAAAATGAAGAGGAGTATTAGAAGGTTTCTTGTTTTTGCTGTTGACTTTGGAACCATTTGTTAAAAGTAGTTTACTAACCTCTGTATGCTTATTCTCAACAGCATCACGAAGTAAAACATACCCTGCTTGCGAGTAAGATAGACTAAAAGAACTAATTAACTCTCTTACTTTTTCTAGATTTCCTCTGCGAACTGCAGAAATTAAATTGTAGCTTATAACCTGATCACCCATGACTATTTACCCTCTAAATTAGAACTTTTTTTATATCAATGTAGCCACAGTTTGTTCAGTTATTTTAATTAATTCATAATATGTTTTATCAATTTGTTTTTCCTTAATTTTAATAACTTTGTATTTTAATAATGCAACACTAACCTACATAGATAATACATTATGTACAATTCGCATTCGGGACTTCTTCTTCTTCTATTGGTTCAATTGGCCCATAGTGGCCCAGAAAAGTCGATTCTAGCCGGCCCTCAACAGCTTAAGAGGCTTACTGTTGCTCTTCTTCAATGGTTTCGGAGATGATTTTCATTGGTCGAGAGGTTGAGCGAAGATGATTATTGGACCAACAAGTGAAGGTAGTATCTCCTTCTAATGCGATTCTGAAAGGTGAAAAAGAAGAATAATTCAAATTCAAAGATTAATTGCGGAATGGGAGAGTTTTTAATATCTTCCACTTCCTTGGCGGAAGTGAATATGATAAAAGGGGTAAGGATGAGCGCGTGGTAGTCGATGATAAAGGCCGCAGGAGAGTCAAAATAAGCTATGGAACCTTTAAATTTTCGAAGATTGCAGAAGGATTTATATAGAAGGAATTTTTTGTGTAGATCTCTTGTCGGGGAATTGCGCGAGTACCAAAAGAGACCGTATAATTTATCGACGGCGGGATGAGAGTCTAAGGGAAAGATTTTTAGAATGTATTTAGATGTAAGATATTTAAATCTTATGCAGAGGGGATTCTCCTCGGCTTCCGCAAGGATTATGTTCGTGGGGGTGGTTTTCCTCAGGCCTAAGCAAAGACGGATAGCTCTAAATTTAATATTGTCCAAGGAACTCATGATAGAGTGGTTATTAGAAGGGAATGTGACAGAGATTTTCTTTTGTTAATATTTCTGTGGCAATTCCACTGAAAAAGAGTAAAACCGTTTCTAAGCGGAGTGCTGTTCATGATTTTGTACAGGGTGAAAACCTTTGGTCTTTGGAGTAGCCGAATGATTGGGGGCCTTGGATAATTTGTTGAATCTCTGACGGGGTAAGCATTGCGATAATGGAAGAGAACATAGAAATGAGAGGGTGAGTCGAGTTGAAAGAGGCGGAAGTATCCTTAAGGGAACCACCAGTTTTATAGAAGGAGAAAGATTCGCTTCCAGAGCGAGATAAAGGGAGAGGAGAATCGGAAAATGTGACATTGGGAATGCTTTTTGGTAAAAGATGATTAAGAGAGGGAAGATCATAATGAGGGGATGGGGAGGAACTATGTTTCGCACTGCCTGAGTGAAAAGAATTTTTTCTTTGCGAATGAGATTTGGAGAAATCTGCTGCCATTTTAACAAAGGACTGGGAGGAGAAGCGGGAAGCGTATGATCTAGCTGAGGTTGATAGGGGAGGAGAGGAGTTCTCAGAATAATGGCAGTTGTTGTTATTAGTATTGTGAGTGCGAAGAGGAGAAAAGTCCTCCGATGAGGAGGAGAAGGAGGGAGGAGACCTTTTACCTCTAATTATTTCCTTGGCATCTTGAAGAGGGAGGTTCCTGTGGGCCGCATACTCTCTGATTTCTCTCTGAATGGCGAACTCAGGGCAGGAGGGAGTGTCAGCTCTGCAATCTCCTTTGCAGTTAAGGCTTCTGGGAGGTTCTTGAAACCTAGGGCATTTGTTCTTGGCGTAACTGTGGCCCTTATCCCCACAATGAGAATATCGAGGTTGACTCTTGCAGTTAGCTTTGATGTGCCCGTATCTATAACAAGAATAGCATAGAGTGACTCGAGAAATAAAAGGAGTTACTGGTCTGGATGTCTGACGTAAAACAAGGTTATGTATCTTGAAAGCTTGTCCCTCGAAGGTAATGGCAACTGAGAGAGGGAGCGTATTCGTGTGAAACAAAAGATTCTTTTTCTTTATCCTTGTCCTTATGGTGAATAATCTTTCGGTTCAGTCTATTGACAGCTACAACGTTGATGGGACTGGAAATCTTTTCCAAAATCATTTGTTCTAAGAATTCGATAGGAACATTTCTGATTATCCCCTTACAAGAGGTGCGGAAAGGTGAGATGAAGGCCATCAGATCCTTCTTCTAAAGTCGTTGTTCATTGACCAATTGATTAGCTGCCTCTCTAGTGGTAAGAAAGATGGAAACTTTGGAGAATCCGATCTTCTTAATTTGCAAAATATTCTTAAAGATGTCTTGAACGATTCTGCCGACTGTGATGGATTGCAGCGGGGCTCTTGGATTGGAAATACATTGGATGTGGATATTAAACTGGTCTTGATCAAGATTAGAATTCTTGAGTATACTTTCTGAAATGGTTATAGATCCTGATACGGATGAAGATAATAAAAGAGGGTTAGGACTCGATTCTGAGTTGTGAATTTTTTCTATCGGTGGGCCATCAGTTTCTTTTTGTTTAGTTTCCTTCTCTAAAGGACGTTTGTTGGCCTTTTGCTTCTTTGATTAAAATACAGAGGCATTAGAAACTACAGAAACTTTGTTAAATCTGGCTTCGGAAATAAGCGACTTTTGAGCAGGAGAGATGGAGGGAGCTTCCTCGTCGACTTTCATTATATCGTGCTTATAAAACGAATTTCGGATTGTTGTACTTACTCTTATTCTTGTTCTTGATGATTGTGTCGGTTTGGATCTCCTGACCTTTCCTCCGGAAAATGTGAAATTTTCTTAGGAAATGATATAGAAAAGACAAAGAGAGCTCGTATCTAAAAGAGAGGGTTCCGCCAATTAGGCCCTCTGACGCGAGGCAACACATGCCCGAGCGCCATCTTCATCCGCTAAGCGCGCCAACGCAATAAACGCGCGCAGTACAAATAGGTTAGCGAGCCGGGCCATTGTTTACAATATATATAATCAATCATAATATATAATATATAATCAATATCACTGTACAGACGACGTCATTAATGCCTTCCACAAATATTTATTGTTAAAGCTCACTTCGGAGTCAAACTGATGGTTTCGAACAACAACGTTGCCGGTTCCTTCAAGAATCTACAATCATAATGCACAAATTACTACGCGATGCGCCTAACTATTTTTGACTCGATCGCGGCTATTTTCAGGTGGGAAGGCATTAATGACGCCGTCGTACGGTGACAGGATTAGATAGATAAAAGAGTTTTATATAAGATATATTATATATATTGTTTCAATACTTGTACTTGTAAATTCTTTTTGATTCTAATGTTGCACAACAGTTATTAAAGAAACAAAGTTCGTAAATTTAAAAGTTTAAAAAAATTTTTTACGGGCGATTATAATAACGTATACCTTTTCACACTTGTATTAACTTTTAATTGCCACCGCGTTCATCGCGCATGCGCGAGAAATTCGACTGCCATATCGACACTGATGCCAACACTACTGCTATCTAGTGGACAAAGGCGTCGTGCACGATTGGAATTCGGTCATTTCATCTGGCGGCTTCTTCGAGATTGTTTCGAACGCACGTGGACACGTGCTTTTCGAACGGTGCTCCGAGAATCTCGTTTCCTCAGGCTCAAAGGGCGGGCTAAGGGGTGTTTCGGATCGACGATCAAAAGCGTGTGAAAATTATGGCGGACTACGTATTAGGCGATACAAAACCGTCGGACGTGCCGCTGCCGGATGATGGTTTGTCCGCCGAGCAGCTATTCACCGCGGGTGACGGTCTAACTTACAACGACTTCATCATTTTACCGGGCTACATAGATTTTACGGCGGACGAGGTTGATCTACTGTCACCGTTAACTAGGAAAATCATGCTGAAAGCACCGCTCGTGTCCTCTCCCATGGACACCGTTACGGAATCGGACATGGCTATTGCTATGGCCCTGTCCGGCGGAATCGGGATAATTCACCACAATTGTAGCGCCGAATATCAGGCCAACGAAGTGCACAAGGTATATTTTGTAACAAACTTTTCCTTAAAGAGGAAAAAGTTTTTTAAATCCGGAAAAACGTAACACATCCAAGCTATAATTTCCAAAGTTTTCCACAATTGTAGAATCTGTAATATTTTATGAGAAATTTTTCATTTTCTTCACATATATCGTGCAGAAGTAATTATACTGAACTTTTTTATGAAATATTAATTTCCGTAGTATGTGTATTCTAGTGATGGGATTAAGTATCTTACAAGTAAGTTCGAATTTGTTTGCATGGTTTCAAACTCTAAAATACCTTGAAAAACAAAAGCAGTACTTCCAAGTACATTCGAACCTGGATCAAGTATGTTCGAATCTTTTATGAATACTTATGAGAAATTTTACGTTTTATATATATATCTGTGTGTGTGTGTGTGTTTTTGCGCATGTGTGTGCGGATGTGCATCAAGTATCATAAGTAGATTTTTTTTATCTAAGAGTTGGAGTATTACTTGTAAAAGATTCGATTCTTTATGATAGAAAGTACTTATAATTATAATATATTACTTATACTTATATAGTACTTATAATTACTATTTCGAACCTTGCAGGTACTCAATCTAAAGTTCGAATATAACTGTTCTAGATTCGATTACTTCGCAAGTACAATATATGAAATAATATATTTCTTATGAGTATTATTTGAATCCTAGAAAATGAAACTTGATTATTGGATTCGACTCGGATTTTTAAGTACATATTGAACTTGATCCTATCCCTAGTATATTCACACATACCTATATTTACATATACATATATATTTGTATGATTTATAGGTAAAGAAATACAAGCATGGTTTTATTAGGGACCCAGTTGTTTTGGCGCCACATCATACGGTCAATGATGTTTTGAATGTGAAAGCTGAGCATGGTTTTAGCGGAGTGCCTGTCACAGATAGTGGTAAAGTTGGTGGTAAATTGCTAGGCATCGTCACTTCTAGGGATATCGATTTCCTCGAACGTTTGCCCAATTATCAACTTAAAACGCTTAGTTCGATAATGACGACTTTGGAAAATCTAATCACCGCACCAGCTGGTGTAACGTTGCAAGAGGCAAATGTTATTTTGGAGAAGTCGAAAAAGGGAAAGCTCCCTATTGTGAACGAACGAGGTGAACTCGTATCTCTGATGGCAAGGACCGACTTGAAGAAGAACCGTAGCTATCCAAATGCCAGCAAAGACGAGAATAAACAGTTGCTGGTAGGTGCCGCAATAGGAACGCGTGAGACGGACAAACAGCGATTGGAACTGCTCATAGCGGCTGGCGTGGACGTAGTGGTGTTGGATTCATCGCAAGGCAATTCTATGTATCAAATCGACATGATTAAGTATATTAAGTCGCAATATCCAAATCTACAAGTGATTGCTGGCAATGTAGTGACTACGATGCAAGCCAAAAATCTTATAGAAGCAGGAGCGGATGCGTTACGCGTTGGAATGGGTTCTGGATCTATCTGCATAACGCAAGAAGTAATGGCTGTGGGACGTCCGCAAGCGACGGCCGTCTACAAGGTTTCCGAATACGCCAGAAAATTTGGAATACCGGTCATAGCAGACGGTGGTATTCAATCGATCGGGCACATTATTAAAGGTCTCAGTTTAGGCGCTAGTACAGTCATGATGGGTTCTCTATTGGCTGGAACATCTGAAGCTCCGGGCGAATATTTCTTTAGCGACGGGGTTCGTCTTAAAAAGTACAGAGGCATGGGTTCTTTAGATGCCATGAATAGAAAGGACGCCAAAGGTTCGGCAATGGATAGGTATTTTCATAACGAAATGGACAAATTAAAAGTAGCTCAAGGTGTCAGTGGCTCTATAGTCGATAAAGGTTCGGTACTTAAATTTTCACCTTATTTAACCTGTGGTATCAAACATGGATGTCAAGATATTGGTGCGAGATCACTTGCCACCTTGCGATCTATGATGTATAGTGGGCAATTAAAATTTGAAAGGAGAACACATTCTGCTCAACAAGAGGGCAATGTACACGGCTTATTCTCCTATGAGAAGAGGCTCTTTTAATTATAAAGTAAAATAAGAAGTCATAACACACGCGTCACATGCGGAAAGGTACCTGCATTTAATCGAGTAGCAGTTATTTTACAAGATAAACATGCGAAAAATCGCGTAAATATATATTTTTTAATGCAAACATAAGGTATTTCTCACTCGTATTTGAAAATAATTATTTACTTCAAAACAGTTTTCGATGATTAGGAAAATGACATTGAATACCTTATAAGAGTTTTATATGTATTTATTAATGAATGGCATATCTTTATATGATACTTTTCGAATTTAAAGTGTACATTCTATAGTTCAGTGATAGATGAAATCAGATAGATTAACATTATGACTATTTTATTATCTAACATTTTAATATTTGATTGATTCATGTATAATGTTGATACATAGGTATAAATGGTTTGTGATTTTCTTAATTTGACCAAATATATACAACCGTTATATATAAACATTAAGAAATCGCAGACACAATATCTGCAAAATAATAGCACGAATAAGTGCCAAAACAGGGGATCATTTTCTACACATAATTTATATAGTTTAACTGACTCGCTCGTTTATTGCTCGACTCATTATTTTATAATTTAACAATTTACACAAAGTTTCTTCCACACTTTTTAGTAAATCTGTTTTAACTTTTCCCAAAATAGAGATTTAAAGCTAAAACATTTCTAACGGTTTAGGAATTTATATAAGTTATTAATCTAATAATATTAAATCAAATATATTGAAACCTCTCTTGTCAAATACCATCTTTCAGCCGATATATTTTCTACAGTATTCTTGTAGTAAACTGTATATTTTAAATAAAACCACTTGATGTTATAAACATGATTATTTATATTCATGCGCTTTCATACTTTCAATCAGGTCAAGGTTGAGATAAACGAGAATACTAAATTAGCTATTCAAAACTTTGCTAAACTTAAAAATAAAAAAGCTGTTCAATCTTTTTTAAAGAACCTATCAGAAATGATCAAGTCGTTGGAGAAAATCTATTGAGAAATCTGTTTGGCGCGATGAGCATCAAAGCGCTTTTGTTAACATAAAGAATGCATTGCGTGATGCGACAAGTTTATTTGTTATTAGATCCAATTATAAATTTGGCATTTATGTTGATTCATCAAAGCGATTTGGCAGTAAGACTATATAGGTACCTTTTCATACCGATGTTCGACGCTCATTTTCAATGTTAGAAAACATCACGTGATATCCAATAGTTATATTGTCACTGTAGCCAACCCAACAGTTAAAATCCCCTAGATCAAAACTTCATTTTTGAAGTTTTTTTGTTGGCCGCATTTTTGGGATCTTTCTGGACCACTGTGCGCATGCGTGAAAGATTTGTCCCGAATCTCGACACTGACGTCACTGACTGCGCTTAATTCAACGGAGAGAGGGAGAGATCGAGCAGATACGTAGTAGCAGAGCAATTCAGAGAATACTAGAGGGATGCCGGATAATAAAACATATGTAATCGGTTATAAAAATCGAATGTATTTTTATGTAACAAGGGACCTGTCAAGATTTTTGGCCGCGTTAAGAATAATCCAGAATAATCTGCAATCATGTATAATCTAACGGAAGGAGCATTAGATGTAAGTTTATCGAAAACATATTGTTATCGCGTGATTTTGTATATTGATTGATAAGTGAATTAATCATTTCAGAAAATCATGAATGGTATAGACGTAAAGAAACCAGTGCTTCAAATATTGGTAAGTACAAGTGATTATACAGAAAGGACAGTTTTATAGGTTTTGATTTTCGGCTTTTTGTAAAAAAGTATGGATTTGTTTAGAAAATTCTGAAATGCTACATTATCTTAAAAATGTAGTTTTTGTAGAAAGTGATACATAGAGTAAAGTCATGATACAGTTAAACTTCTGTTGTTTTTGTGTGGACATAGATGTAAAAGTATTCTTAATTAGCTTGATTTACAATGAAATCTTAAATGTATTAATTGCAATTTTCAGGGTTACAAGAAAATACCAAGATCCACTAATACGGATGATCGATATAGATTACTCCTATCTGATGGGCATGGATTAAACTCATTCACAATATTGATTACCCAGTTAAATAACTTGATAACGAATAATATTTTGACTCAATATACAGTCTGCAAAATATTAAATTATGCCTTAACTTCAATTAACAGTAATGGAACGGAAAGGTATTTAGATCTTTATATATTAAACTGCACAAGCAATTTAATTCAAGAGTAGAGCATAATTTATTTCATTTAATAGACGTGTGATGCTAATACTGGATATTGAGGTGCTAGTTCCTGGCAGCGAAGTTGGCTACAGAATAGTCAACCCAATTAATACTGATTGCGAATCGCGGCTTGAATATGTAACTACACCTAATACATCTACAGCTACATCTTACCAGACTAGTAACAGTAATAGATTAGTAATATTGTTACTTTGTGTTAATTATTAGGGATGGGATCAAGTTCAATATGTACTTAAAAATCCGAGTCGAATCCAATAATCAAGTTTCACTTTCTAGGATTTGAATAATACTCATAAGAAATAATATTTCATATATTGTACTGGTAAAGTAATCGAATCTAGAACAATTATATTCGAATTTTAGATTGAGTACCTGCAAGGTTCGAAATAGTACTTACATATAAGTACTTTTTATCATAAAGAATCGAATCTTTTACAAATAGTACTCGAACTCTTAGATAAAAAAATCTATGATACTTGCTACACATCCATACACGTGTGCGCGCACACACACATACACACACACACACACACACACATGTATACAATATAAAATTTCTCATAAGTGCTTCTAAAAGATTTGAATATATTTGATCCAGGTTTGAAGTACTTGGAAGTACTGTTCTTGGTTTTCGAGATATTATAGAGAGATCAAACTTATCTCGTCCAGGTTCGAGTCGACTTGAAAATACTATTTTTTTTTCGAAGTAATCATATAGAGTTCAAAACCATGCAAATAAATTCGAACTTGTAAAATACTTAATCCCATCACTATCAATTATATTCAGAATCAGTTTTAAATGTATATTTAATGTGATACTTTATCATGATTGAATAAAAAATCTATTTTGTTTGTAATAGATGATACAATCAAAAAGGAAATTTTAAGTCATCAATTAAGTATATCAATTCCAATCTTCTATGAATTATCAATTATACCAATTGCAGCATTAAGTCCTTATTACAATAGGTGAGAAAAATCAATTCTGTATATTTTGAAATACAGAAGATATTAGAAAAAAAAAATGTTAATTTATAGGTGGATAATCAAGGCTCGTGTGACAAATAAATCTGCAATCAGAACGTGGAGCAATTCTCGGGGAGAAGGCAAACTGTTCTCCATGGATCTAATCGATGAAAGTGGTGAAATTCGATGTACTGCGTTCAAAAAACAATGTGATATATTTTACGACTTGATAAAAGTATGTATCAATGCATTAATGCATTAATGCTTGTGTTACTAAAATCAATGACAGTTGCGCACTATTTTTTTTCTATAAAAAATTGAATTAAACGTTTTATTTAGGCTGGTAATGTATATTATATTTCGCGATGTACATTAAAAACGGCGAATAAGCAGTTCAGCACATTAAAAAATGATTACGAGATAATAATGACTGATAGTACAGAAATTCTGCCATGTGATGAAAACAGTGATAACATACCAATGCTGCAGTTTGATTTTTGTCCGATAAGCCAAGTGGAAAACAAGGAGAAAAATGATATGATTGGTAATGTGCTCATAAAAGACAATTTCTATTTCAATTAAATCTCCAACATTAGTACAACAGATGATTTTTTTATATTAAAATTTCCGATATGTCCTTAATAACTTTTGTGTGATAAAAAGTTATATTAATTGTTAATATCTATATTATTTTTATCTGTTTTAATCTTTTGATTCTTAAAAATATTTAAATATTAATTGATAACTACCTTGTTAAAGTTCAATATATAGTAATAAATAATTACAATAATATGTAACATACAATAATATACAATATATAATAAATATATATACAATAAATGTATACAATATATAATAAATAATATCAATGCTAAATTTACGAGATAAAATAAGATCAATATAACTGTTGCTTAAGTTGGAAATTATAACATTGTATAAATATGTTATGCTTGCAACAGATGTCTTGGGCGTCGTTACGACGTTTAATGATGTGCAACACATTGTACAGCGAACTACTGGCAGAGAACTTGTCAAGAGAGACGTCAACATCGTAGACGATAGTGGTGCGATGGTACGCACAATTTCTTAACACGTCAGATTTTAATATTTTTTTATTATGGACGAATAAAATAAATTTTCTTTTACATATCAGATATGCGTTACATTGTGGGAGAAAGAAGCTGAAGACTTTGATGGTTCTAATAATCCAATTTTAGCTATCAAGGGAGCGCGTGTTGGCGAATTCAATGGCGGAAAAAATTTGTCCCTCATAAATTCATCCGTACTTAAAAAAGATCCAGATTTATCAGAAGCACATAAGTATATATCATTGGCGATATAGCACTTAAATGTATTTTTGAAACTATATTCGCGTCATATGTGTGCCAAAGTTATCGTTGTATAAATTTAAATGTATTTTAAAGATTTTTTAAGAGATGAACACATTTTTTTTAATGTGGATTTTTTTAATTGTAATTTCAAGCGCAGAATTATCAAAATTGATTTTGTACTTTCGTGATTTTAGTGTAACATTGATGATATAATTTAGTATAATTTAATATGATTTAAATAGTTTTTAGTATATTGACTGTTTTGTGAAATATGCACCTTAAAAGCATTTACTTTAGTCAAAATTTCCCAATCAAGAGATCCAGTATACTTGCTTGGATTTTAATACAGCTTTTGAAGTTCCTCCAAATTAATCTGTTAAAATAAAATTTATTCGAAATAAAATTGGAGAATAATCTATTTTATCATATCACGTCATATTTTTATTTGTGTTTTAAGCCTTATTTTTGTCTTTCCTGTAATTTTTAATGTTAATTAATTTTTAAATTATATTTATTTTATATTTATTATTGTATTTTTTATTTTAATTATATTTTATTCATCTAAACTGGCAATCTAATTATTTAAGGATGGTATATTGTTGTGTATATATATATATATATATACACAGAAATATATAATTAAAAAATATAATATATAGGAATATATAGTAACCGATAGTAACATAATTTTTATATGATATATTGCATATTACATACATTTATATTTATATAATGCATGTTTCAGATTGCGCAGATGGTACACTGCAACAGGTTATTTGGAAAATGTTAAATCTTTGTCTAGAGCATGTGGAGGTGATTTCAACACGCCATTGTACACTTTCCAGGAAGTGACCGAAGCACGATTGGGAGAAAGATTAGATCTTACAGATTCATATAAGGTGGTGGCAACTATTAATTTAATTCGCGTGGAAAATTCCATTTATAAGGCGTGTCCCATAGATAGTTGCAGAAAGAAGGTGAGTTATGTACGCGAATCGAACATGTTTATAAAGCGAAAGTTTGTGACATTTCCAAGATATGTTATATATAATTATATATATATAAATTGAGAATATAGACATAAATTACGAGAATGAATTTTAGACGAGAAAAAAGAAAATCCTAAAAAAATAATTTCTTCAAAGAAATAATTTGTATGAACTTTCTCATAATTTTTTTCCTTTATAATATCTTGTGTTTATTATATCTTTTGAATATAATGTGATGAAAGGTTAAAAAACATTTTCTGGTGAAATTATATAGCATATTTAGATGTAAAGTATGAATTTTATTAAACTTGATATTTTCCTCAGTGCCAATATATTGTAACATCTTAACTAAATGTAACAATTACATTAGGCCTATGCGAATACCATGAATTATTCGATTTCAGTTGATTGATCAATCTACCGGAATATTTAGATGCGAGAAGTGTAATAAAGATTATTCGATTTTCACTTATCGTTTGCTGGCAAGTGTACGTATTAACTTTATCACATTCTTCCCATTGTTTACCTAAAACAGTGAAGAGAACTAATTTCTGGAATATACAGAGTGTCCCATTTTAATTAATATAATCGAATATTGCTGAAACTATGGCTGTAATGAGACAATTTTTCATACAAAAGTTAAAAGATTTCGAGGGGGGAAAAAGTTGATAATCTTGAATTTTAATTAAGGTCATTTTTCAAGATCATTTCAAGATCAACATTTTAAAAAAATGGAACCACCCTAATTTTTTATATAAATCGAGTTCTCGCAATATTTGGCATAAAAAGTTATAAGGGTAGGATGGCCAAAAAGTGAATGTAAGTGAATAGTTTACGAGATATTTCATACTTTAATTTGACATAATTTGACATAAACTATAAAATATCTCGTAAAATGTTCATTTTTCGATGACCTTATCTCAATACTTTTACAAAATAATAAGAAGAATCAATTGGTGTAAAGAAAACACATAGTTGTTTTTAAGAAAAAATATGTAACTGCTAGTTGTAAATTACATATTTTTTCTTAAAAACAACTATGTGTTTTCTTTATACTAATTGATTCCTCTCATTATTTTATGCATAAAAGTATTGAGGTAAGGTCCTCGAGAAATAAACATTTTACGAGATATTTTATAGTTTATGTAAAATTATGTCAAATTAAAGTACAAAATATTTCATAAACTATTCACTTTTTGGACTTCATTCATTCATCCTATTCTTATAACTGTTTATGTCGAATATTGCGAATAATCAATTTATATAAAAAAATTAGGGTGGTTCCATTAAAAAAATTAGGTTGACCTTTAAATGACATTGAAAAATAACCTTAGTTAAAATTCAAGATTATCAACTTCTTTCCCCCTCGAAACTTTTTAATTTTTGTATGAATTATTTTCTTGTTACATCCATAGTTTCAGAGATATTCGATTATATTAATTAAAATGGGACACCCTATATATAATTTATTGTAATAATTCTTAGATGAACCTAGCAGACGCGACAGGCAATCGCTGGATAGTTGCCTTCAATGAAAATGCCGAGAAGATATTGGGCATGTCGGCGCAAGAATTGGGGCAATTGAAAGAAAATGACAACGATGCTTATTTGCAGAAATTAAACGAGGCGAATTTCAAGAGGTTCATATTCAACTTGAGGGCAAAATCGGAAGTTTTTCAGGTAATCAATTTATAATGTATTTTACTGTATTGGTAAGAGCATTCTTCTACAGTTTTACTTTTTATTAGTCCTTTTTTTCTTTCTTTATCATTATACAAATCAATTGTATTTTAAGCCACGCATATTTTATTTTCTGATCACTTTTATATTTTTCTTTCAGGATGAGATGAGAATGAAACACACTTGCACATCGGTTACGCCACTAAATTATAAAACTCATCTGACATATTTGATGGACAAAGTTTCCAAGCTGGTACATATTGAGAAATTTAAATCTGATTGAGGAAGATTTCATATATTTTGATAAAAGTTATGATAAGTTTATGTTTAAAACTTATTCATTAATGTGCAATATAATTTAAGTATTATGATTATTTCTATATTCTTTGAGGCAACTTTTCTTTTGTTTGAATCGTGTCTATTAATCGATAAAATATTTTTAATGCAAATGAGAAAATTGAATATAAATTGAATTGTGAAATGATTTGTATTCAAAGAGAGATTGAATTAAAATATTTATATATTGCATTATGTTAATAATGTTAATCAATCCAATATTGTTTTCAAAAAATTCTTTCTATTTCTTCTCTTTAAAAAAATTTATCTTTGTGCGAACATGACAATTTGAATTCTCTGTTCAGTGGATCTGAATCTGAGGATACATTTATGTGTAAAATATAATAGTGTATGTTTATACACATATATGTAATGAAGTCCATCAATCACCCAAAAAATAATCGTACAATTAAGTGTTGCTTCAATATATATTTTATTGCATAGATATACACTTCTTTCCTACAAAAGTGATGATATCAGGAAAATGCAATTGGGAATAAAACTTGTACAAACTATAAAATTTAATTTTTTATTATATTACGTTTCAATATCAAAATTGTTATATCTAAGAACGCGCATAATACGATGTATTTGTGAAGTATTTATGTATATATATTTTAACATAATTATGCAGGATGTCCCATTTTAATTAGTATTATTCGAATTAGAATTAATTGGTATAAAGAAAACACATAGTTGTTTTTAAGAAAAAATATGTAGCTGCTAGTTGCAAATTACATATTTTTTCTTAAAAACAACTATGTGTTTTCTTTATACTAATGGATTCCTCTCATTATCTTGTGCATAAAAGTATTAAAAGGTAAGATCATTGAAAACCTTTTAACTCTTGTATGAAATATTTTCTCGTTACAGCCATAATTTCAGCAATATTCGATTATATTAATTAAAATGGGACACCCTATATATACACAACCTATTATATATAGATATATCTACAATATATATTTTCTGATTTAAAGAATTTCTCAAAACATAATATGTATTAATAAGATAAAAATAACAATTTGAGTAATTAAGATTAAAAAAAAATTAAAGCAAAAAAAATGACTTTCATAATCGAACTGAGAACTGAGTACTTTACCGATACCGCGCATTCGATGCGCATGCGCGAAAAAGTTGCCGAAAGTAACATGGCTTCTCCCTGCCGACAAAAATTCAAATCTCTTACTTCACTAAATTAGAGATTCAGATCTCTCCTAAGCGGATTTCAGTCTCCGCTAAATAGAATTGATAGAATTTGAATCTTTGTTTAATAATTATCGGTGTAATTTTGATTACTGAATGAGATAATGGAAAGTAGAGGTTAGGTTAAGTGGTCTCTTCGATTCACTCCTTTTTTCAAGTGAGTAAAATGTCAAAAGCTGTCGAAACAAATCCCAAAGAACTGAGCGAGGCTGAGGACACGGAAAATTGCAAGAATTGCGGAATAGCATGCGATCCTTATGATAAACCGTCGTTATATTGTAGCGGCGGATGCGACAAAAGAATACATATAGAGTGTTTAGAGAGAGGCAGCGTTCCGGTATCTTTTGTAGGAGATGTTTTCTTCGAACTTAATTGTATCTCTTGCAACCCAGTAGGCGAAGAAACGATTGTACGCGATAGAATGCCATGGCTCAATGTCATCATCTTGACACTTTACAATCTGCGTGAAAAATCAAGCGGTATCAGTAAAAGAGGATACTTTCATTGGAAGTCCGATATTAGTACTTTTGTGGACAGAAACTGGGATTATTTGTTCAAGAAGACTGTGTAAGTATTCCGCATCATTGTATCAATTTATAATACTTGTATCCTTTGTATATGTCTTTTGTGTGAAATATAAATTTAATATTTCAATTTAATTTAATTTATTTTAATATTTTATTTTACTTAGGAAAAAAAAGAAGAATTGGATCGGCACTATATCTGGTACGCTATCCCATTATAGTGGAATTTTTTTCAAATCTGGTACCAATGAACTAGGGGAGTCTGGATGGTGGAAATTATTAGACAACGATCCACCTGAAATTTTAATCGCAAAAAGTAATATAACTGAAATTACGTAGTGTATATATATATATATATGCATTGTGTAGAGAGCATTAATAATAATGTAACATTTATTTTTGCAGATAGCAAAATGTTAATTGATAAAAAAAAACATATTGGTTCAAAACTATCTTCTAAATCATCAAACAGTCCTGCGCCGTCAGATTCCAGCATCTCTGTCGGAGAGGACAGCAACTGTAGCGGGGAACTATTCAAAAACAAAAGCTCATTGATATATTCCCATGCGTATGTTCAACCAACAGAGACATTGTCTGATTTTCTACTCGAAGAGGATGAGCCAAATGGTACATGATAGATGGCAGAAAACAAAATGCACAAATGCTGGATGTTTTAAGAGAATATTTTGTAGACATACATTATTTTGCACATATTATATTTACATACATTATATTTTGTAGACATGGATATGGAGGATGATATGATGTTACACGATGAGAACGAGGTTCCATCCATTTCCGATTTAATACGCGATTGTCAATACGAAAACAATTTTCACTTGGCACAGCTGATGGATAACTGCGACTGGTTGTACAATACGAGTTCTTTATCGCCAAAATATATTGGTGACGAAATTAAAACGATAGAGGAAGATGAATATGACGAAGATAGTAACGATAGTCCCGTCTCCATACGAGAGCAGCCTCCAGTTTCTTTGTTTAAACAAGAAAAGCGCCGTCAACGACCTTGGTCTAAGTCATTCGTCGCTACTAGTAATTATATTTAATCAAATCGCATATGCAGTGTAAAATCTATATTTATATCGTGTATTTATATTGTGTGTATTCCAGATGATAAAATACCGCGCATGACTTATCAGGAAGAGGTATATTTACTGCAAAGAATCAATAAGACTGATATCTCGAGAGCGCCGCTCGCTGTTAAAAGATTGTATAGAAAATTAGCGGTGCGAAAAATAAAACGGGAATATCAACTTCCTTTGTTGGACGTTGATCGTTTTGGATCTAAGTCGGGAACATCCGCGATATCGAAAGATAACGGACGAGTGTTGGATCGATTTTTCAACGATGATCTGGGATGCGTTTTTGAACAAAGACTACAGGGTTACAATAAGCCTACATCTGTACACAGTCCATATACAAATAGACTTTTAAAACCGTTTATAAGGCGAGATACTTCTTGCCAACCGCTGTGGTTAAGGATTATGGATGAACTGCGTGCGAAAGCAAATAGAAACAATCCACAATGGAAACCGCCGCTAAGAGCGTCTATCGATTATTCTTACATTAGACCACAACACATTCCTGCGATCAATAGTCTTTGTAGTCAATTCTTTTGGCCCGATATAGATTGTAAGTAGATGATTGATACGCATTTGCTTGCCGAGCGACGTCTACGTCGTATATATCTAAAGTATTGTATTTTGTTTCAGTGACCGAGTGTTTGCAATATCCAGATTTCACGTGCGTCGTGCTGTACAAAAAATTAGTCGTAGGTTTTGCTATATTGGTACCGTATGTAAGCTACAACGAGTCTTACATCTCATTCTTTTTGACGCGTCCGGAGTGGCGGAGATCAGGCATCGGTACATTCATGTTATATCATCTGATACAAACCTGTATGGGACAAGACGTCACGCTACACGTGTCGGTTACCAATCCCGCCTTAATATTATACCAAAAGTTTGGCTTCAAAGTGGAAGAGTTTATTCAAGATTTCTATGACAAATATATGCCGCCGAATTCGCGAGAGTGCAGACACGCTCTGTTCTTACGTTTAAGCAGATAATCGAATAAAATTTTGTTAATTCACAAAAATTCCTCTCTTGTGTCTATAAAATACACTTTCTCATATTATTCGATTCATTTTCAATATTCTCCCTCTGCGCTCTCGAAATATTGGCGAAAATAAGAGATGGGATCAAGTTCAATGTACTTAAAAATCCGAATCGAATCCAATAATTAAGTTTCATTTTCTAGGATTCGAATAATACTCGTAAGAAATAAGATTTCATATATTGTACTTGCAAAGTAATCGAATCTAGAACAGTTATATTTGAATTTTAGATTGAGCATCTGCAAGGTTCGAAATAGTATTTATAAGTACTTTCTATCATAAGGAATCGAATCTTTTACAAGTAGTACTTGAATTCTAAGATAAAAAAATATATTTATGATAATTGCTACTCATCACACACATATATATATACAATGTAAAAGTTCTCATAAGTACTCATAAAGGATTCGAACATACTTGATCCAGGTTTGAATGTACTTGGAAGTACTGCTCTTGTTTTTCGAGATATTTATAGAGAGTTCGAACCTATCTCCTCCAGATTCGAGACTACTTGAAAGTAGTTTTTTTTTTTTTTTTTTTTTTTTTCGAAGTAATCAGAGAGTTCGAAACCATGCAAACAAATTCGAACCTACTTATAAGATACTTAATCTCATCGCTAAAAATGAGTCACGAGGGAGAGAGAGAAGATGACAGATTTGAAATTCGCGCCAAGCAATGTCGCTTGCTTGACGTCATCGACTACGTCGCGCTGCGGAACTGGCGTCGATTCATTCTCGAAAGTTCCGGAAGCTGCTAGATGGAAAGTTTATATATATATGGACTGCAGGGTTACGCGACAGTTTAGTACGTGACCCAGTAGTATCGAGTGTCATTTGGAGAAGTCGTTTCGCGACTGTTCTTTGTCAAGTTTCGCGAGCGTACGTAGCTTTTGTATTTCAAGTGTCTATACGTGAAACGTGCTTGAAGAATACGTCACGAAATAATTATAGTAAGTAGTAAGATACATTCTAGAGGCGTATGAGAAGAGGAAAAGAAGATCGAAGTGTCGATCTGTTACTGCGATTCGTAACCTTGCTTACATTTTTTTACGAAATTTAAACGAAAGAGAAAAAATGTCGCATATATCCTCCGTATGTTTTCGCGCAGATCTCTTCTCGCGATTCTCGTCGAGATCCCGTGTATGTGTGTGTGTGTGTATATGTGTATCGGTCCTGAAAAATATAACGAGGCGACACAGAGCTCTTAATTCGGGTGGGGTATTTATTTTTGCGTTGCAGCTCGTGAATCGCTCGAAACATTCGTCGTGTATTCGCGGTCATCATTGCCAGAAATAGATATCGGTGATATGTACGTGGGTGTATATTGGAGGCTCCCGATGTGGTTCTCCACCTTTCGAAACTCGACGCAAAAAAAATGGCAGAAAATTCGACCGTAAATACTCGCGTCGCGTATTCGCGGCGATTCTAGTACATTCCTGTTATAACCACACGAACGCACACACACATACATACATACATACATACAGACGAATGCTGCGTGTCCGTGGAACATACTCGAAAAAGCACATATCGTTTCTTCTTCGAATCATCGCTACCGATATCCCTTTGACATATCGAGTATTCTGTCGCGTAGAAATATCATGGCGATAATGATAATTAGGCGCTTAATGTTAAAGCATGACAAACATTGGTTATTTTAAGACACACTGTATTATAACACACACATATACATATATATACATGAAAGCTATGTATTTTGAAAGATATATTAGTTTATTAGAATATAATTGCCAACGTCAAAAATATATAATTTAATAAAAAACCTTAAAACTTTATTATTAATTTTAATTCATAGAGGTCTCTTCTCTTTTGTGTCCAATATTTTTTCTTTTATGAATATTTTTTTAAATACAAATAATCTTAAAATATACTAATGTTTGCCATGTTTTAACATTAAAGTGATTAATGAGCACAATTATTCGATACTGACTTTTTCCTTCAAGATACAAAGGAGATATATTCTAATAAACTAATATACAGGGTGTCTTAAAACTACCGTACTTCCTTTTAATGGCAGATTCCTGAGGTTATTTGGAGATTTTTCCTCAATGAAAATATCGAGGGAGGTCATCATTTTTTGCAAGCTCCCAATTTTTGCCATCATATATCTTTGTAACTAAGCTTTAAATTAAAATTCTATTAAATTAAACTCGACCTGAAATTAACTGAAGAATGTAGTTTTGTTAATATTTTAATTCCACAAAGCTTAGTTTGCAAAAAACCCTTCATTTTCAATCACTTATAACTCGAAAATTATTAGTGCCTCGACATTTTCGTTGAGGAAAAATCGTCTCCAAATAACCTGAGGAATCTCCCATTAAAAGGAAGTACGGTAGTTTTAGGACATCCTGTATATATATACTATATAAGAATTAAGAAGAAAAAGAAAATAGAAATGTGCATTAAAAAAATACGTTTGATTTTGATATTGTTTCAGGAACAATAGAAACGAAATAGAAGGAAAATGGGAAAGGATTATTATAAAATACTTGGCATAGCCAAAGGGGCGAGCGATGAGGAAATAAAGAAGGCTTACAGAAAGTTAGCCTTACGATATCACCCGGACAAGAACAGGAGTCCCGGTGCCGAGGAGAAGTTCAAGGAAATAGCCGAGGCGTATGAAGTGCTGTCGGATGCGAAGAAGAGGGAGGTCTACGACAAATTCGGCGAGGAGGGTCTCAAGGGAGGCGCCTCTGCTGGCGGAGGCGGAGGAGGTGCCACGTACACCTTCCACGGCGATCCCAGAGCGACCTTCGCCCAATTCTTTGGCTCGGCCAGTCCTTTTCACAATCTGTTCGAATTCGCCGGTAACCGCGGGGGATTCACCTTTCACGAAGACGACATGGACATTGATATGGATCCCTTCGGCCTCGGTATGGGACCACCGCGACAAGGTGGCGCCTTTAGATCACATTCGTTCAACTTTGCAAGTCCGAATACTGGCAAGGCCGCTGGCAAAGATCGCGCCCAAGATCCGGCCATCGAGCACGATTTGTACATCACCTTGGAAGAGATTCTACGCGGTTGTACAAAGAAGATGAAGATATGCAGACGGGCCATACAGCCGGACGGTAGCGCCAAGAAGGAGGACAAGCTCCTCACTATCAATGTGAAACCAGGCTGGAAAGCCGGTACCAAGATCACTTTTCAGAAGGAGGGCGATCAGTCACCAAGAAGGGAACCGGCGGACATCGTTTTTATCATTAGAGACAAGCCGCATTCGTTATTCAGGAGAGAAGGCAGTGACATTAGGTATACGTGTAAATTGAGCTTGAAGCAAGCTTTATGCGGTACCGTCGTCGAAGTTCCTACGTTAACCGGCGAGAAAATACCTTTAAATCTGACGAGGGAAATTATCAAGCCGAATACGGTCAAGAGGTTCCAAGGACACGGTCTACCTTTCCCCAAGGAGCCATCGCGGAAGGGTGATTTGCTCGTGTCGTTTGACATTAAGTTCCCGGAAAATTTGACGCAAAGTGCTAAGGATATATTGTACGACACGCTACCCAATTGAGCTCGAATATAATGATGAATAAAAAAAAAGTACGATGTAAGGAATATCAGCAATTGGACATCTCTAATCGTTCCGATCGACTAGAGTATATGTCTCGTGTGCGTTCTAGTACATAGAGACGTGTGGGTATCCAGCGACGATGACGACAACAAATACGACAGAACGATCGAAAGCGATTAAATGTCTCCGCGATCTGCTCGTAGAGGCCGAATTAAAAATAATTGTGTTTTATTTTTCTTCGACGCTGCGTCAATGTTTGACAAGTTCGAATTGAGATTCGACGAATTGGCGTCTCTATATATACAGTGGCCTCTATGCGTGTAACGATAGCCCAATTGATCGACTAAAGACGAATATATATTAAATTATAGAATTATTATAGAAAGAGAAATTATTATTATTATTATTATTATTATCGCTAATATTTGTGTGATCGTCGCGTCTGGATCTTCGTTTCCTCTATTATACATATGTATGCATGCATGAGTGTATGTTTGTGCGTAGAGATGTATGTGTGGTATGTACGAAGGTTGTAAGGCGATGTAAGAACAGTGCAATGTCAGAAACTTGATGCGTTTCATTTAATCAAGGTTCGCGTACTCTCAGCAAATAAAGGCGCATACAGACTCGTTGTACACAGACACAATGACGATACGAGGATACGCAACAAGACTGTACACACCTTACATATATAGTGACACGAAAGCATATAGTCGAGTCAATCGAGAACGAAGAATAAAATAATGAAACAAAAATTTGTGAATATATTGCGCGACGGGTCTTGTACATACATTGTTTCCTTTTTTTTCGTACGTACACTTTGTCTAATAGAGGAAAATGTTTGTTTATATTATGTAAGTATTAAGGCGAATTATAATTAGGTCTGATCGTTTAACCGATCGTCTCGTTATATAACGTGCTCCTAAGTTTAACAGTTTATTAATTATTTGTATACAAATTAATATGAGAATCATTAAGAGTTATATACGTATTTTTCTTTATTACCTTTGATTCTCCGTCTAGCTCCTAGGAAAAGGTAAAGGTTCTTAATAAATTTCGTCCTTTCGGGACACAGTATCATGCTTTCTATATCGTACATACTTTGTATAATAGCGGATCTGTTTTTTTCTCATGTAGAGATATATTAATTCCATTTAATGTACCATTACTTTATGTGGGGTAGCACAGATTGGGATTGAACCCAAGATCTACCAATTATCAGGCGACCGCTCTATTTGTTGAGCTATCCGGCTCCCCGTCCCGCTCCTATATAAATATGAATATAACACTCGGGACACTCTTAAAATAGACGGCGAAGTGGGGGAGGAGAGGGATGACGTCATCGTTCCCGTCCTATCTCCCGAGACACTTTCCCATATGGAACGAGAGAGCACGACCATTCTACATCTATTCCCCTCCCCGGAAGCGTGTCAACTAATAACTACTGATTCGTTTTTTTCCCTTTTTCTCTCTCGCCGTTATTAATAAAATAAGCGATTTGGCCGCCTGAGTGGAACACGCTAACCATCCGGCGCCAGCCAAACCCAAGAAAAGGAAGAAGAAGATTAATAAGCGATGGAAGAGCTCGCTTCGGATGCGGGTAATTCGATATAATCCTTGTCGATCCACTCATCTTCGCCAGGCGGAGAAGCAATGCCGCGTGACACGGAAGTCAACAACGGCAAACCATCTGGGCCCGATGTCAGATACTTGACGAGTCGGTCGACCGATCCTAGCCGATTTCCCGCATTTTGCGGTCCCAATTCCTCCTCGTACCGATAATCCATCCGCGACCTCGATTTTTTACCAAATAGAAAATTCTCCGGCAGACAGTGATGCTGACGGCAGAAATAATCTCGGCCCTCCTCATCGGCGTGGCACCACGTTCCATCGGGCAGGTACGGATCTAGACCGAGATCGTTCAGTTCCACGCGTGGCGCGTAATAAGCGGCGATGTCCTTTCGTCGGCAAAATATCGCGCAGGCCATCCACAGTCTGTCAGTCTCGTGATCCGCCTGCAATCCCTTCGCCGCGCCGTCCAATTCCGGCAGCCTCTCGCTGAAGAAGGCGCATCTCAGCGTGGCGAACTCGACGATCGTTCTGCGTTTCTTTCTGCAAAGTTTCTCGTCGTCGCACAAGAGCACATCGTAATACGATCCTTTGCAACTAGTCGCCGTTTTACGATCCCGATTTTCGCAAAATCGTCGTCTAACTCGAGCGCCCTTGGACCGTTGCAAGCAACCGCTGCTGCAGGAATCCTCCCTCCATTCGCTCCAGCTACCTCTCTCGCTGTCAGACGGCTGTTCGAGAACGGGCACGCATTCTCCACCGCGACATTCCCTACCGGGTGCGCAGTGAGTCCCTTGAAAAGGAAAAAAAAAAAGATAAGATGGCTTATAATCGAACGTGGAGCCATAGCTAGTGATGGGATTAAGTATCTTACAAGTAGGTTCGAATTTGTTTGCACGGTTTCGAACTCTCTATGATCAATACTTTCAAGTAGACTCGAATTCGAACGAGATAAGTTCGAACCCTCTAATAAGTATCTTGAAAAACAAGAGCAGTACTTACAAGTACCTTCGAACCTTGATCAAGTATGTTCGAATCTTTTAATTTTGTTTATCTTAGAGTTCGAGTACTACTTGTAAAAGATTCGATTCTTTAAGTACTATTTCGAACCTTGCAGATACTCAATCTAAAATTCGAATATAATTCGATTACTTCGCAAGTACAATATATGAATTATTTCTCATGAATATTATTCGAATCCTAGAAAATGAAACTTGATTATTGGATTTGACTCAGATTTTTATATATATTGAACTTTTGATCCCATCTCTAGTCATATAGCGTATCTGGCATATCCAGCGCGGAAAAAAGATGCTTATTAACCATCCAGCGCCGGTCCCGCGAAGTAATATCCGCTCCTGCGAGGTGTCTCGCATTGCAGGGACTGACAAGATTCATACAACGTGACGACGCTCGCGTCCTTGTCGCGTAGGAGTAATTCGCATTGCCTCTTGGCGGTCCACTCTCTTCCGGGTAGGTCGCGATAACGCGAATAATGGTCGTGCGCAGGCGCGTCCGAGATGTTTCGTGACTCGGGCCAATCTAGGAGACAAGGCTTCGTTCGCGAAAGCGTCTTGGCTATCTCGCGGCTACAATCGGACCACACTGTCTCACCTCGAACACCCCTACTGGGAGACATTATGTATCCGTCCTTCGGACACGCGTTACCGCTCGAGTCGTGATGCATTCCTAAACTTTCAAATGGATCAGGTCATCTCGTCTCCGGGAGTTGGATATCTCCGGGAAAAAAAGTCCATATATAATTAAATATATAAATACACACCACACCGCGTATTCTCTCTCTCTCTACTCGCTTACATATTCTCTATATTATCTATATAATTATGTATACATATTTATATTTGATTATACATGGAGGTTTCTTTTCCCGGGCCCTGGCGGGCCAACTAGATAAACTAATATAGACAGAAATTAGACATAATCTTGACTTGTTTTAGATAAGGCCTGGACGTCGAACACGTCCATTAGTCTCATTTTTAGACTTCCTTGTCTAATAAAAATAAAATCTAGACGGATTCTGCCCAGTGATGGATAACCTGGACTGAATTTGGCTATAATCTAGAAACACTGTGTTTTTCGACAACTTCTGACAAAATCTAGACGGACTGCCTATTCAAGAGCTGGACGTTTTATGTTGGTTCCGGACTATATTTGGACGTCTACACGTCAAAAATCTGTCTAGTTATGTCTACTGAATCAAGAATTTGTCCGGAATACATCTAGTATTTGTCAAGTACGTCGAAACCTTGTCTAGTTGGTCCGCCAGGGGGGCCCTTATTTAGCTCTATATCTCATCTTATCGTTCAAGGATAACTTACTTATGGCCGATTTCGTGAGCGGCGATAAAAACCGAGGTAAAGCCCGCGGACGGATACGGCTTCCCGAGCTGATCCGTGACCCCCAATTCCGCTATCACGCAAGAATAGAGCGGGATGCACAGACCGCCGACGGTGGCTAATCCCATGGTGGCGCCGTTCCTCTTCCCGTTCTCGAGCGCGTAAAGATCCAATCCGGTCACGTAGAGACCCAAGTCCCAATGACGCGGATGATCATCTTCCGCGGGATTCCGCGCGTTCGCGTAACGGCAAAACGAATCCAACAGGCCGCCTCTCTCGCCGCCGAAGTGCGGCAAGTCCAGCGGCTGCCTCTGAATAACATCCAGGCGTATCAACGAGATGTCGATTGAGACGCCGAGACTCGGGTGATGGTACAACGCTTGGATGCCGTTCACGTACGCCAACAGCATATCGCGAATCTTTTCGTCGTCCCCGTCCAGAAAGGGCGAGAACAAACGATACGCCGCTTCGTCGAAGAAGACGGCCAGCTCTAACGTCAATCGGTCTTTCGAAGTGGCTCGTGCTCGCTTCGGAATCTCGAGACTTGGAGTTCGGATGGGTGAGCGTTTGACTACATGAGGTTCGCCGAGAAGATCGGCTTCTTCATCCTTAATATAACGATCGTCGACGAGTAAGGGTGAAGACTCGAAGCCGTTTCGTAATGGCGTAATCTCCAACGTAACGTTCTCCAGAAAGATGAGCCCGTGCTACTTCCAACAGATCGAGATACGTTCGTCTTTTATATTCTGTACGCATTTTCTTAGGCATATGCGAAATGGACAGAAGAAGAGAAAGAGAGAGAGAAAGAGAGTGGACGATGAGTAAAAGAATAAAACTTTTTTCTTTCTAAAAATACTATATATACCGACCAATCCATGCCTTTGGCAGAAACTTATGGCCGCGGAGCCGATATGATCTTCGTGAAGATAATAGCAAGGATCTGGTGCATTTAATTGCGACAACTCTTCGGTAACGCCTCTAGCATTATGTTTCCACACTTGAAACTCTGACGATACAATTTTGTCGTTTCTACGTAGGCTCAGCTGGATCAATTGCCCGAATACTTCAAAAGTTAACGGAATCTGCATAAATCGGATATATAATATGTATATTAAAAACTATTTTTCCTTGATAATTGTCGATATCTGCCTGGGAAAAAAAGTCCATATATAATCAAATATAAATATATATAATTATATGTATAATATACTTATATATTATAATTATATATAATTATATAATAAATAATTAGAATAATTTTTGCATTGTTTTTCTTAGAAAAAGCGAAATTTGAAAAAATGAGAAAAAAAAATTGTCTATATATAATCATGTCTATATATAAATTTATATATGAGGTAATTTTTTCTCACTTCTTCAAATTTTACTTTTTCTTTGCGAAAATAATTTTTCTAATTATTTTTCAATTATTTTTCTTATTATTTTTTCTATACACGCACGGCCAGAGATTATACACGGATTAAGAAAAAAAAACATGGACATATTTTATATATAATTATATATATATATTTATATTTGATTATAGGTTTGTCGTGTTGCTGAAATCTCCAAAATTTTTTGCACTTAAAACGAAACAAATATATATTCTGGCATTGAGAGAGAGAAAAAGCGGAGGACTCTGTGAGTACAAAAAGTGCAAGCAACACGGACTTTTTTCCCGGGTGGATTTTGAATAAAAAAATATTAATATTATCACATAATAAGAATACATTCTATACATACCTCCGATGCACCTTTCGAGTCCCATATCGGTAGCAGTATCACTTCGGTGTCTCGCGTATTATGGGCGTACGCTTCGTTTAATAAAACTACTAACATCAATCTTAGCACGGAGAACAGCATGCTCTTTACCGCGTGCTGCTTCAAGTTCAAGAGTAGTTGAAAGATTATAATATCAACGTCTCTTTATATATTTTTGAATACCTACATATACACACATATACGTATTATAAAACCCGCATATTCTTTTATCATTTCGAAAATTCGCGTACAAAATGCATGCTGGCACCTGTATTCAAAAACATCCGTGATGTTATTGACATTTCTACATGTACGTATTTTTTGCTATATATATTTATATAATTTTGAACCGTAATTATATAATTTGTGATTTACCTACATTACCTGCGCGGTGTAATTTTCCGATTTAATTTCCAGTGAAAAACTGATTTATCGCTGATATGTGTAGCGCGTTACAGGCAACAATAGTTGCACACTTTGCCTTTAATTGACAATTTGATTTCTTAGATTCTACAATCAATCTCCAAATTCGTCATTTTATTGTACATCGATAAACCGTACTTCGTTTCGCAAATTTGCCAGAGTAAAGGAAGTAACGATAATTATGTTAATAATCAGAGAGAAAGAGAGAGGGAAAGAGAGCAATATCGTTTGATATATAACGTTACCCCATAAATAAGAAAACCGCTAGAAAACCGTTAAATGCGGGAAGGTAGAAATAAAAGAGAAAAACCGTTATACTTGTTTTACAAATAGTAATAGTATTAAAATATCTCAATAAAAACAATAAATAATAATTGTGATCAATAATAAAATTAATTCATAGAAGTTTCGGCAGTGTGTCTAGCATGCTTGGCAATGCTCGTTATAACTACAAATATATAATGACATATATAGAGGGGGGGATATATATTAAATAATACGATAACTATAATTTCTCACAGTCTAACACGTGTGATGACCCTTCCATATATATATACATGCATATATATATATGTATATGTTATATATACATATATATATTATATATATTATATATATACTATGTGTATATAGATCAGGATAATGCGGCAACGCAAGAAAAAAAGGACCTTTATACATATAATGTCGCATCGTATTTTTAAAGCGTCTTGAAGTACTACTACTTGATGTTTATTTGACGTTTACTCGACTTTTCATTTTGGAGCACCGAAAAAAGATATTGAGCACGATGCCCAATACGGGTGCATCACTTGAAACTTTTGTAAACCGACTCGCCAACTCTGCCATTCTCTGAATTCTTTGGATATTCCGCACGGTCGTACAATGATGTATATGTAGATGTGTACCGAAAAAACAGATTCACACTTTCAACTTCCCGCTTTAAAATACAATTGTATTTTAAGTGACTATATTTTTTTGCGGTCCGTTGCCACAATTCTCTATGAACCACAGTGAACACTTAGGTATACATCTTCCAGAGACGGTGGAAGATATAGCCGCATGTAAAATTTGCAGCAAATATTTGCTACGAACACACAAAGGTTTTTTTGCTGGCTTGTTTTTTTTTCTCTTTTTTTTCTTTCCAATGCCACGTGCTCCTTCTATCAGTCTACCGTAAAACGCCTGATACATATAATCATACATACAACATACACACACACACGCGCGCGCGCGTGTACACACACAGGTACATACTTACATTATAATACAACATACATACATTATATGATCGCTTCTATATAACATATTTCTCTAAAGTATCTAACATGTCCTAATCATGCCATGTATATGCATCTATGTGTGTGTGTGTGTGTGTGTGTGTGTGTGTGTGTGTGTGTGTGAATTTTTGTGTATACAGGCGTAGATTACGAGACATTTTGCATCTATAGACACGGCATACCAATCACGATAATATTGTGTAATCGTGTTAAAAAAGATTAAATCGGTGAGATAATTATTCGCAAAGCCTTACAAAAGATCTGATTACTAATAATAATAATGATAATAAGTTAAAATGCTACGTCAGTGAGTAATATTTGATAAACCTTCTTTCGAAGTCTGTAAATTCCTCCAATATATACAGGTAGTTGCTAATAGCCTTATACAATTTCAATCCGCATAAACTTGAATCGATGAATCCGTCATCTTAATTAATTAGTCTCGTAACTATATTCCTTGTAATACAAATGTATTTTACGCTAAGTGAACCACAAGTGTTCATCAGGATTGATTTTGTTCAGAAACGCTCGCATAGACGTAATTCGTTTCTTTCGTTCCATTAATTTTTTATCAAATGAGATAAAACGATACCAATGATAGGTTCCCTTGTATGTATTGTACTTCGCGATTAAACATGCCGTTATTACACTATACAAGAGAGCTATTAATAACGAAAAAAAGATAAAAAAAATCTGATTAATATGTAATAATTTTAAAAACAAAAAAAAGAAAAACTTTTCTCTCGTTTCACCTACACCTTCGGAGAAGCAATGGAAACTTTTTCATCGATCACATAGAAAATTATCTTTTGCATATAGATGGAGTTAAGATTGCTCGTCATTCGAGGGCCATTGCCCGGAATGATTCCAATCCCAATCTTTGCCCTTGGGACGAAATTTGCTAGTGCTTGCAGAATTATTCCAATCGCGATGAAAGAACTTCTTTTTAAAGTGATGTCGCTCGGGGTCTGGTTGTCGTTGATATTTTAAAGGTACTGAAGAGGACGCGCCGCTCGGAGGATTACCGCTGGATGGATTCGCAGGACGAGGACTGGTCGGGGACGGGGTTCTTGGTGGTCCTAACGCTTCGTCGGGTGAAGGTACTACAGGCGGCGGTCCCGTCACCGCGCTATCCGAACCCAGTCCACTATCGGGACTTGTGTTCACTCCTTCCGTTGATCGTCTACGTTTATCCAATTCTGTGGAGGCAAAGGCGACCAAGCGATCGAATCCTGAGCTGATACGATCCTGCCAATCAGCTTCTCCATCTGCAAGATAAATCTCAATCAGTCATAGTGACATGTCATATCAATGAAGCATTGAACAAGCTATGTGACACCAAATTTTCATAAAAATAAGCCAATAACCTGATACAATAGTACAATGTAAATTGTGATTATTTTTTTATCGTTATATATCTTTGTCATCAACTCCTAATAATTTTTTTATAAAAAAAATATATGTATCCTACAAGATAAAAGTTACCTAAAAATCAAAAGTTTATATCTATATATACATTACTTATTAGTAAGCAATATATACAACATAAATGTGCATACTGTATAAAGATTTGGAGAAAAAAGCAAGCACTAAACAAGCTGTAGTAACTTTCTATTTAATGTGCAAAACAAAGTACACATGGAAATTAAAGTCAGTTTAATTTCAATTTGATTTTTTATCGAATCGTATAGGTGTACTGTGTATATATAAACTTAAAAAGTAAAACAAATTCCTTAGCCATGATTGCTATATTATTGCAAATATAGAATGTATCATATGAAATACAGGCATTTAAAAAAAACTAGGTTGACCTTTAAATGACCTTGAAAAATGACCTTAAATTAAAATTCAAGATTATCAAATTTTTTTCCCTCTCGAAACCTTTTAACTTTTGTATGAAATACAGATGCGCGAATGAAGATATACTAATGTTAATATAATAAATGTATGTTGTACCAATTGATCAGCAAATTGAGATAGTTGCATTGAAAGTTGAACGCGACACTAGAGCAAGATAAATAGAAATATTTCGAAATTTTTTCGCATGCAACATGCACTAAAAATACACAGCCCACCGATTAGAATATTCTTGTTCAAACTCTAACTCTCAACATGCGTCTATGTACATATGATTCATCCATGAAGTTTCGAATTTGTATCCTTGCGCGAGTCTATGGCTTATTTTCATGGAAACTGATTTCTAAACTATAATAATGCCTTTTGTGTCTCTTCCAAATAAAAAGAATATAAACGCTGCTTTCTCTCTTGTACGCACGCATAAGGCAAGGAGAGAAGATAAATAAATATAAACTTGTTATATATAATTTACGAAATGATTAGAGAATCGAATAAAACAAAATTAATTTTGACCCCCGTGGGACAACTCACCGGCGTACAACGTACCGACGAACCAACCCACAGGCAGCCGTATTTTTTCATTTCTCCCTTCTCTGTGATCTGTGCGTGTGTCTCAATCTCTAATAAAACAAGCCTCAGGGATTTTGAGATTGAGTATGTGACAGAGAGAACTAACCGATAAACAGCTACAGTGCATCTAACAAATACAGCAAACAACAATAAAAATAAATATAAATAAAAGTCAAAACACCAGCTCCATAAGATAAAGCTAAACCATTAGTGCATGTGTAAATACGTGGAGAGATGCATAGAAAAAAAAACTAATATAATAGTATCTAGAAAAATATCTAAGCAAGGTGGCGTCTAGTGGCATTATATAGCGCGAAGATTTTATATATTTTTGTCAACAGTGCCATTCTACTCTACGTTCCTTATGTATGGATAAGAATAATAAGATAATGAAACAGATGCAGCTGTACATATCCTTGCATAAGAAAACTGTACAAGGAGAGATATTCTCGCTAATCGGATCAAATTGACAATTAAGATAGTGTTACAATATATATTGCTGAAACTATGGCTGTAACGAGAAAATATTTTATACAAAAAGTTAAAATATGTAGCTGCTAGTTGCAAATTACATATTTTTTCTTAAAAACAACTATGTGTTTTCTTTACACCAATTGATTCCTCTCATTATTTTGTGCATAAAAGTATCGAGGTAAGATCATCGAAAAATGAATATTTTACGAGATACATATTTTATAGTTTATGTAAAATTATGTCACATTAAAGTACAAAATATCTCATAAACTATCCACTTTTTGGCCATCCTACCCTTATAACTTTTCATGCCAAATATTACGAAGAATCGATTTATATAAAAAATTAGGGTAGTTCTATTTTTAAAAAACTAGGTTGACCTTCAAATAACCTTGAAAAATGACCTTAAGTTAAAATTTAAGATTATCAACTTTTTTCCCCCTCAAAACCTTTTAACTTTTGTATGAAGTACTTTCTTGTTACAGCCATAGTTTCAGCAATATTCGATTATATTAATTAAAATGGGACACCCTGTATATTCAAGATAGTCGTTAACAACTTGAATTTATATGATAAATATGTTTGCCAAATCGCATATCCGAAAGTATACATACATATTTCCACACAAATTGAAGAATTATTCGAGAATTTTATAGCTCGCTTCACGTATTACGACAAATCTTCCATAGCTATTGTACCGAAGCATACTTAATTGGAGTACAGATTCATTCCACAAGCATATACTAGTTTCATACTAATAATCCAACGGGACGTTTCCAAAGCGTCCTGAAAACGTTAGATCGTTCCCGCTTACCGTCATCCCCAACGACATTTCGTTGCCTCTGCGTCGTCATCTGAGGTTCGTCGACTAGCGGCGTCGACGTATTAGAATGCGGTTCCACGAGAGGACTCAGAGGCGCCCCGCTTGTGCTTACCGATGATACAACCGCTTCCGTTTTTATGGACATTGACGTTTGCGACTGGCAAATTGCTGTATTTGCACTTATCGTACTTGCGTTGCCGCTGTTACTATTACTGTTCGTTGCGTATCGTGGATATGGCTGAAATCTACGAATGCAGCAAATGCGATATACTATGCTCGACCAATTTCTCTCAGCCGCGATATCAACACCGTTTCGAAATATTATTACCTTCTATTGCTGGACAGGGTCGGTTCGGTTTTGCCGTTATTATTATGGTTCATTATTCGGGCATGTAACGATGCTGCGAGGCCTTCTACAGGCGATAATTCCCCTCCATTTGACGTACTTTGGGACGACGAATGTAGAGGTGGTGGTGCCGAGTGAGATTGCGTGAGCGATTGAGCGGGATTATCCGAAAAATAGGATTCGTGATAAGGCTTAATGTCTGCTCGCGGCAACTGGACCGGTGTATATCTGGATGGAAGCGATACATTTGCAAAGTAGTGGTTTATATGAATGGATCTCGCATGAAATAACCATATGAAATCAAGGTATAAATAATACCTTTGCGGCTGCGTTGGAGTAAAAAGTACGGACGATCTTGAACTAGTTGTGGGGGTGGAAGTGGAAGCTCCTGAAGAGGTAGGCACATAACTAGCTACATGTGCCAAAGTCGACAAACCGGCGTCCCCTTCGGCGCTCGCTGGTCTACTAATGGGCGAGTATACGGTTTCCGGTCTTATTATCGCGCTCATATCAACGGTGGCGTTTATTATAGACTGATTGGATATCTCCAGAGTCCTCTCTATCTCTCCATTCATGAGTTCACCGACCGTAGAGACGAGTAGTCCACTTCCACCAGTTACAAGTCGATTGTCGTGACCCGATGATTGTCTAGACTCGACCGTCGTCCTGTCGGACGATGTTGAATGAGATGACGAGATGCGTTCTTGCGAGAGATGACGGCGAAGCGCTAGCTTCGCAGGTGAAACCTGCAATACCATAATCTGTTGATAAAATATCGCTGGGAATGCGGGATCACACGAGTGCCAGGCGCGCATTTAAGGACAAAAAAAAAATCGACATCGATCAATACACTTACTTGAGTATAATCCGGAGTAGAAACACTTTGCGGCAATGGAACGCGTTTTCTATCGGATTCGGATTGACTTTGCAATTGCACTTGCAGCTGCATCTGTTGTTGCTTAGTCCTATTCTGTTGATCCTCGTTCAACACACTCGTGATGATACTTTTCAATCTGTCCTCAAAATTGGCGACTCTGGGTGGTTCTTGAGTCCTATTCGATACGTCTTTATTGGCCGTCTGCGGCGATTGCGTGGACGAATTAGCGGATGATGCACTAGAAAAACTGAGAGACGCCTGCGGCAGTCTAGTTCTGGAATTGTTGCCATTTGTACTCTGCCTATGTGGGATACGGCCCGCCTCTATCTGCCTTCCGGTTTCCAAAATCTTTTGCGCCAATATTTCTGGATTATTCTCCTGTATCTTTCCTATATCCGGCACGTCGGGCCATTCCTGCGATCTCGAACGGCCTTCTCTACTTTTTCGCGTTGTTCCATTCTTACCACCCTGCTGTTGATGATGTAAATTTTGCGAGTGTTTACTTCCTACCATGTCCCTCTGTTGCTGAGCAATTGCAGCTACTTGCTTCTCGCTACTTGTCCTCTCCAATACATTTAATTCGTGCTCTAGTTTCGAAACCTGTTGTGGAAAGAAATACATCCATTTTATATAATGCACCGAACATCTAAAAAAAAAAAAAAAAAAAAAAAGACTGGAAAGATGCAAAACAATATAATTGCATAGATTAAAAGTCAATTAATAAATGCTTAAATAACAAAATACACACTTGAAAATGTAAGACAATATAATTATATAGATTAGAAGTCAATTAATAAATGACAAGATACACACTTGAGAATGTAATCGTTTACGCTGGGAAAGAGTGGCGGAAATTTCTTTTAATATGTAATCCTGAGTAAGCGACTGAGGTGGATTTGTCATGCCGTTCACGCTTCCGTGACCATTATATTTGTCCTGCAACTCCTGATGTCTAAGCGCCACTAGTCTGCTTTGCTCAGTTTCCATAGACGCCACTTGTGCTTGCAATTTGCTCGCCTTAGCTTGTAGCTGTTTATGTCTTAGAACTATTTCCTTGGCTTTTGCTAGCAGATCCCCAGGTGATGTAGCATTGATACCTAATTCAGTCATTCTCGCCTTCAAGAGAGCTACACTATCGTCTATGAGTACTTTAATTTGCTTCTCCAATTGCGCCGCTCTCGACTGAAGCTTAGAGTTCCTTTCTCTCTCTTTCGCGATATCCGTATTAACAGATACTTTGTAGGTGGGCGTTCTCATTGATTCTAACATAAGCATGAATTGGTCCCTGCGACGAATATACATGTTTTCGGTCATCAAATTAGTAGAAAAAAAGAAAGGATATGTATATATACAGGGTGTCCCATTTTCAAAAATATGCTTAAATATATTTTTAAAAAACCACGTTTTAGAAAACAATATTTCGAAAGTTGTTTTAAGAGAGAAAGAAGTTGAGATAATGTTGAATTTTAACTAAGGTCATTTTTCAAAGTTATTTGAAGAGCAACCTAGTTTTTTTAAATGGAACCACCCTAATTTCATATATATAATATACATTTTATTATATTATATATATTATATAATTATATATATATACATATAACACAATTACCTATACAAGTCCAAAAGTATTTGTAGAGCGTAAGGAGTCGCGGACGGAGCGGATGGTATACTGAGTTCCTCATGCACTGAGGTGGAATGCGACTGTAGAGAAAGCGACAATGAAGACAATTGTTGATCTACACAACCAGGAGCAGGTGGAGGTTTTTTCCCAAGAGCTTGAGGTGATGTACTGAGCAAAGTTTGACTGTGTAACAGGTCTAATCCGGATATATTGATCGTCTTCTTAGGCTTGGCTCTCTTAACGCCCCTTCCTCTCTGTCTACCTCTAGCAGGAGCTCTTGTAATGCCGTTGGTAGTTTTTCTATTGAATTTCCTCCGTATCTTGTTTGGCTGTCGACGACTCTTGATAGCATTCTCATCTAGGTCAGAATCACTATTTGTTCCTTGCTGTTCCGAATGATTCGGACTGTCCAATTGCCTTGAAAGGTCTCTTTTGGCTCTATCACCTCTTTCATTCCTATTAGAAACCTTACTACTATTGCTGGCAGTGTTGCTTATCACAGAATCAGAGTTTTCATCTAAGCCACCTTGTTTATTGTTTTTCAAGCGGTGGAAATAACGTTCTAATTTAGTTCGATCAATTACGTGCAAATAATACGACACCGGCTTACCAGTCCAAGAGACGGAACCCTTTAATGGCGACATCTCTGAGACATGCATTATCGTGCCGATATCTGTTAAGCAGATAAAAATTGCAAGAAATAAAAATTATGAAAGAATATTTGTATTAATATAAGCGAGTATATATATACATATATATTACCACTCAGATTTCTATCCGTTATTCGAAAATTTAACGGACAAAACGACTTTGAGGACACTATACGCGCGCCATCTCGTAAATCGGCGAAGCGTTCTTTTAATTGATGATCAACTGTTGGGCCAAACGCAAAATTATTAACAAACACTATAGTAGCTCCGGTAATACTTTCACGATGTTCATCCACTAAAAAATCTCCCTTGATCAAACGATATTCCCCGCATCGTTTTCCGTACCAATTCAACCATTTTCGAAAGTTTATTTCCATGCTCTATAATGATATAATAATTCATTTATTAAGATGCAATACAATATTGAAATCATGTGAGCACTAGCGGATCGGGGGGGTAAAAAAAGCCCTCCCTTCTAAATTAAAAAAAGTAATGTTTTAGTAAAAAAGTATTTCAGGTGAAGTGGCTAAAAAGAACTCGAGAACAATCATTTAAATAAGGAGAAAAAAAAAAAATAAAAAAAGGTATGTAAAAAAATTAAAAATTAAAAAAAACGAAAAAAATATAAAAAATTAAAAAAAAAGTAAAAATGGGAACAGAAGTTTCACCATGTTGTTGATCCTGGAGTAAAAGCTAAGCGTGATACCAAGAAAAAACCAAATAATTTTACCGAAATCCTTCCCATTATCGACATTAGGATCCGCTAGTGCATGTGAATATTGTAATTTTATGAATGAATATGTTCATTTATATAATTATAACCAATGACTAAGTTATAATTATCAACTCAATTACTTGTATTATACCTGCGCATATGTCGATGGTACATCGGCCCTTTCTACACCAATACAAATTTTGCATAAAGTTGCAGCTGCCATCTGGAGAACTACTTGACCGACTCCAGAACCTAAATCAACAAAGACATCGTCCTCCGTCACATCAATCTGATCAATCATCTGACATACAAGCTCGTAACTCGTTTCGCCGTAGACTTCCGGTGAGAAGGGTTCGTATTGATTTAACTTATCTGGCTCAACAACGGCTTGATTATAAGTTTGCTGAAGTATGTGACGAAGTAAACCTCTACTAGGTCTCTTATTTAGCCTCTGGGATGGTAGGCTGGTACCTTTTTCCTGCAGATATTCCCAATAGTGACATATAATCGTAACATTTGTTTCCCAACAGTTACGTAATCGTAACATTTGTATATATATTGATCATATTTAATATATTTTCATACAATGTTGTATGATGAAAATACACGTACCAATTGTACTAAACTATCAATCGCTCTGTTGAATCTGTCGCACAAGCTTTTCATACTTTCGTAATCTCTCGGATCATAGTTACAAAGGATATTATTCTCCAAGGGTAATTTCAAATCTGGCAAATCTTCACAAACCCATCGCATAGTTTCGATAACGTCCAGTGCTCCGTCATGACGATCCTATAATATATAGCATATAATAAAAGCATAATACACACAGGCTAATAAAATAATAATATAGGTATAGAGAGTCCTTGAAAGTGACAAAAAAAAAAAAAAAAAAAAAAAAGATTAATATTATAACAATAAATAAGAATGATTAAATGGCTAGAATGAGCGAACAAGGTCTTAATTAAAATCGATTATAATTCGACTTCATTCTTTACCCTTGATCAGACTCTGTAATGTCTTACGTAGCTCCTTTTTTTTTTTCTTAAATAATCTACTCACAGATCCCGATCCCGAGGTGAGAGGCCACTGATACACGATCGGTTCCGCTCCTGCTGGCGAGTGTAGGCGCAACTCCATTTTACCAACGACTCCTTTTCCTCGTGAAAACGTGAAAGGAGAACGTAGGCGCGCACGCACGCACGCACGCACGCACGCACGTTCGCACGTACGTACGTACGCACGCACGCGGGGCGCGCTCTGCCCGTTCCGCTAGGATCCGATGGGATCCGCTGGATCCGCCCCCTCAGGGTGGCGCGATGTAATCACGCGGCGACGCCAAGAGAGAGAGAAGAAAACGTCAAGTGTTGCCGATGCCGTCGATCGGGATTAAGAGGCAACGGCGAGGCAGTGCTAACGTAAGCGGCTAACGGGCGATCCGATCGATCCTCTCTCGTCTCTCGCACCGAGACACAATCACCGCGTGGACGATGCTCGCGGACCCCCCCCCGCAACTACTTCCTCCACGAACATGAAGAAGACATCCGTGAGCCCAGCGAATCTTCTACGAGGGTTATCCAGCTTCGCGCGGCGTGCATACGATCGAGGGGGGAGGGTACTGCGGATGGTACGCGACGAGGATCGAGCCACCACCGAGAAGCCACCAGGAACGTGCAGTTCGAATCTACGGAAAAACACACGCTAAAAAACACGATGGGCTATTGTGCTGCACGGCGTAACACGTCCGCGGGGGGGTGAGGGAGAGCGGGATGACGACATCAAAACATGGCGAACATGGCGTCATGCGCCTCTTCCATCTGCCGTGCATGCTCGCGCGGCAGCACATCCGGTCCGAGCATTCTCCCCTTGCTTATGTATGACATAAATACATACATACATCATACATACATACATGCATACATACTGCACACATCATGCATACATACTGCACACATCATGCATACATACTGCACACATCATGCATACATACTGCACACATACATGCATGCATCATACATACACCATCATACATACATTATGCATATACATCATACATACATACATAATCATACACATCATCATACATACATAACATACATACATATGTAGTACACACGGCGTCATTAATGCCTTCCCACCTGAAGATAGCCGCGTCTAGTGCGTCCCGATTGGACGCAACCACTCACAGCGATCGATGCATAGGGTTTTTTAAGCACCGGTCAAAAAACCCTATGCATCGATCGCTGTGAGTGGTGCGTTCAATCGGGACGCGTCCGAGTCAAATAAATAGCTAGACACATCGCGTCTAGTTATATGTTGTTCAACAACGTTGCCGGTTCCTTCCAAGAATCTGAGTTGGGTTATCATCCGTCATTACCAGGTTATTACTAAATGTCGTTCAACGTTTTGCAATGTGTTTTTAAGTATCTTTACTGTAATCTCTTTGTAAATATATATACTCCGTAATTAGTTTAATTAGATAAAATATAAACGTAGTCATGACGGAGCAATGGAAACTAAATCATCGCGACAGAAAGAGAATCAGGGAAGTGAAAAAGAAAGCTCGGCCAGGTAAAGAAAATGGAACTTGCGATTTATAACCTACATCGTAAAAGCGGCTTCGGCTTTTTCGTCCTTTCTCATTTATCTGTCACACGCAGCTTTAAATACAAGCTTGGTGTATAAATAAAAAAATTATATAGTTTGCTGACTCTCTCCCATATGATTGTTCCGAGGAAGAGCGAGAGAGCGAGAGAGAATGAGAAAGAGCGAGAGAGAGCGAGAGAGAGCGAGAGCTATCGAGTACTAACTCCTCTCTCCCTCTTTCTTCCCCAAAGACCTTGAATGACGATGATGTAATTCGATTTCCCAATAGTTAATCCACTTACCGTTTCCAGTCATTCGCTAATTTAATTCAATACATCTCTAATATGATCCGTGTAAATATTTGTTGACATTCATATTTTTGTAACCTTATACGATTCAAAACAAAGCTACTTTAAATGACAATTACGAGGGATGTTTATTAAAATTGTTAAAAGGTTCATTAATATTTTTAGAGCTTGCCGATATAACCGCATGGACCCAGCACAACTATAGTAAGAATTTTCAAAAATTTTTGGAATTTGAGGACAATGCTGAACGAATTGATGAATCCGGCGTGATTACGGAAGATTTCGTAGAAAGATATGAGAAACCTTACAAGCCTGTGATAATACGAGGTGTTCAAAATGGCTGGAGAGCCCAGCACAAGTGGACTATAGAGGTTGGTTCTCTTATCATGATTTTAATATACAGGGTGTCCTAAAACTACCGTACTTCCTTTTAATGGGAGATTCCTGAGGTTATTTGGAGACGATTTTTCCTCAACGAAAATGTCGAGGCACCAATAATTTTCGAGTTATAAGTGATTGAAAATGAAGGGCTTTTTGCAAACTAAGCTTTATGGAATTAAAATATTAACTAAACTACATAGTTAATTTCAGATCGAGTTTAATTTAATAAAATTTTAATTTAAAGCTTAGTTACAAAGATATATAATGGCAAAAATTGGGAGCTTGCAGAAAATGATAATCTCACTCGACATTTTCGTTGAGGAAAAATCGTCTCCAAATAACCTCAGGAATCTGCCATTAAAAGTACGATAATTTTAGGACACCCTGTACACACTTGGTACATATGCACTGGACGTCACTAATAAAATTTATTATACAAAGCTCTCTACAATATTCTCAATTTCTAGATTCTATTCTTATGTGATTTCAGAAGTTAGCAAAGAAATATCGGAATCAAAAGTTTAAATGCGGAGAAGACAATGAGGGATACAGTGTAAAAATGAAGATGAAGTATTATGTTCGTTACATGTTTAATAACGAAGACGATTCTCCCTTATATATTTTCGATAGCTCGTTCGGTGAACATCCAAGGCGAAAGAGATTGTTAGACGATTATATAATTCCTAAATATTTCCGGGATGATCTTTTTCATCATGCCGGAGAACACCGTAGGCCGCCATACCGTTGGTTTGTTATGGGTCCTGCAAGATCTGGTGAGTATTTTGGGACTAATATATGCTATGTAATTACCATAATATCTTTTTGCCTCATTAAGACATTAATATATTTTTTTTACTCTATAATAATTTGCAATAAACATCAAATCACTGTAATTCATTATATATTTCAATAAAAAGTCGCATAATACTGCATGTGTATCACACCTAAGATTGTGAGAAGATTGTAATTAATACATCGTTCGTACACTACATTTAGTTATGATAACATAATTATAATATAGATGTAAAAAGGGCTAATAAGAGCCAAGAGCGGGATAAAGGCGCGAGTAAAAAAAAAAACTAAACAATTTTAGGCATTGTTTATTAGTTTAAAATTAAACGTTTCGATCTCACTTTGCCATCATCAGTAACTGTATAACAAAAAATACAAATGGAAGAAGGAAATCCATGCAAAAGAAGTAAATGACTATAATGAACATAATTATAACAGGTACAGGAATACATATAGACCCATTAGGTACCAGTGCATGGAATGCATTAATTTCTGGTCATAAACGTTGGTGCCTATTTCCTACGCATACTCCTCGCGAGCTTTTAAAGGTAACCGCAGCCGAGGGTGGTAAGCAGAGGGACGAAGCTATTACATGGTTTTCTGTTGTCTATCCCCGCACAAAGCTACCCACGTGGCCGAAAGATTGTCGCCCGATAGAGATTCTACAGATTCCTGGTGAAACAGTTTTCATTCCTGGTGGTTGGTGGCACATTGTCTTAAATCTTGATGAAACTATAGCAGTGACACAGAATTTCTGCTCACGTACCAACTTCCCGGTAGTTTGGCACAAAACGGTAAGAATCCGATGCAATATGTAAGAGATGTAACATCTCTTATCTATGATAATTTTTTAAATATTATCAAAAAAGAATTGCATGTGCAAGAGTATTTAGATTCTTGCTTGTAACGAAAAAGTAATTTACAAGCACGTAACATTAAACAGGTACGAGGAAGGCCGAAATTGTCGCGGAAATGGTTGGAAGTTCTTTATGATAAAGAACCTGAACTGGCAACACTAGCGGAAACCATAGATGTAAAAACGGACACCGGTGTTGCCAGTGATTCCTCGAGCGGTTCTTCGAGTAGTTCGTCAAGTAGTACCAGTAGTAGTCAATCCGAGGATAGCGAGGACGATAGTGGTCAAGAATCACTCACCGCGCATAAAAAGAAAAAGAGGTATAGAAGCAAAGATCTTTCTATGAATTAAAAATTCTACAATTACAATATGCTTTTTTTTTTCTTTTTTTTATATAATTGATTTATTTTTCGTAGAGCAATTATGAGCATATAATATATTAAGGCGTAATACTGTTTTAAAATTTTCACAGAAGAAAATTGAATAACAGCCAACCCTGACAATATCCAGTATTTGGAACCTACAGAGACCTCAGACTGTACAGTATTAACCGACAATTATTGTTTGTACTAAGAATAAATATTATAATTATTATAATTACGACTATATCTTTATGTTCATAATAAAATAAATATTAGATAACGCATAGTTCTTTTTTTTTCCTTTCAGATAACATTTTATCTAAATCCTTTTAGCATTTAGGCATATGATAATGCACATAATTCTTATTTCAGACGGATTTTCTTAACATTGTAATTCAATTTATTTTGTTAAATATAACATATTGTCCTATTTTATAATTATCATACACATTTACCTAACATTTATTAAAAGTATGCAACAGAGTCAAAGAATATAAAAAAGTTACTTGGAGAATATATTCTCAATACTAAAAAAATCAATGTAATAGCAATGTATAAAAAATACAAACTAAACATAATAACAGATCCAGTGCATTATCATTTAAACTGTATAATTGCAAATTAAATACAATATGTAGTAGTACGACGCGTGTTAGTTTTTCAATGAGTTGCTCCTGTGGAAGGTCCTTGTTTCTCGTTTAGAGTAATTCCACAATTTCACAGTTCCATCGCTTCGTATCGACACGATGACCATGCAAAGCACCAAAGTGAAGTAAACAACATAGAAGCAAGTAATAACATATATAAATTAAACATTTATACACATTAGACTTTAATAAATTTACGCAAAACTGATTATTGAGTCTTCTATCATTTTGATTCTCTCGACTAGCAAGAACGATTTTATATTCTTCCATTAAAAAAAAAAAAAAAAAAAAATACCTACAAAGGCAAACAAACGATCTCGTATATCTAAATTTGATTCTCTTCAAAGAGAACGTTTAGTTTTTAGGTTTTGGCAATTATTATATTAGTATAATATGTAGATATAAGCGCAACCGTGTAAATATAGACTTTTTAAGTTTATAGAATGTATTTGCGCTTTTTTATTTAATTTTAAAGCATTTTCATAAATACAATGTAATACTGCGTGTAAAATGATTCAATGTATAATAACATTTGATGAATGTTATGGACATAATGAATATGGCTCTATTGCCACATTATATTTACATTATAATGTAGAATACATTGTTACGTTAAACTTGTTACGTTAGGTAAACATGCGCATTAGCGAAAAAAAAAAAAAAAAAAAGAAATACAAGCTAAACGCACAACACATTGATGTACAAGCAAAAAGCAAATAAAGTTAAAGGGAAACTGTGGAGATAGACATAGATAATGAGGAATCGGGTATACGCCACAGCTTCACCTCTCCAGAGCTGAAATCAACATCCGAGACCGTTATTTCACCTGGAATATCGTAGCGTGGTCCATAGCTGAACCCAAGTATCTAACTCAACCATGTATTAATCTCATAATTGATCCGCAAACAGCTGTCGCTACGCATTGTTAAATATCGTTTTGGACACGACCGAGTATATAAAATATTTAAGATATTCTTTTACTTACTTGCTTGCCGTAAATATGTGCTGCTGATTGGTCGCGACAGCATTGATGGCGGAAGTGTGCGCCCGAACCTCTCCGATAGGCGTGCATTCTCCCGAATGATCCTTGGGAATGGACCATGCCTTGAGAATGCCACCGCGACATCCGGAGATCATTACAGAACCGTTATTTATCGTGCACAATCCCAAGATCCAATCTTTATGGGCGTTGTTGAGGGACTGAACCAACTCCATTTTACTTAGGTCCCATCGTTTAATGCACATATCTCTAGAGCCTGAGAAATAATTAGGATGAAACATTTTTTTTTGTTGTATGTTGATCATACGCTGATGAACCGAAACGAGAGAACGCACCGGAGAATAGCGTAGAACCGATCGTGGCTAAACATTGAACTCCATCATAGTGCGGTGGCGCTAAGCTGATGGACGAGCCGGACATATTCGGCTCGGCGAGAGATATCAGATGATCCTTACTGCCCGCTATCACTCTGCCATCCTCGGCGACAGCCAAGCACATAACGGCCGCTGTATGCGGCGTGTTTAATCTAGCGGTATACGTCAATTTACGAAGATCCCATATTCTGACTTTATCGCTGGACGCTGTATACAACTCCTGCTCGTCCAGGCTGAGCGCCAGATCGTTGATCGTCGTTTCTCCTACGGGAATTTGCAGCATCCTGGACGGAGTCGACAATGCGATCGGGCCGGTCTGCGTCTGACCCGAGGAGAACAGCGTCTTTACGCAGCTGCTGGCTCTCAAGTCCCAGACTTTAACGTACGCCGCGGACACGCTGAATAGAAGTCGATGCGTGGCGGAATATTTTACGGCGACCACGTTATTGGGATGCCCGCTCAAAGTCAGACTCTCGATTCCCGTTTCTAAATCCCATACCTTCACAGTGCGATCTGAAAATTTGCAACATTTTAGCTGTGCACGCAAAATTATGCGTAAATAGCGATGGGATTAAGTATCTTACAAGTAGATTCGAATTTGTTTGCATGGTTTCAAACTCTCTATAAGTACCTTGAAAAACGAAAGTAGTACTTCCAAGTACATTCGAATCTGGATCAAGTATGTTCGAATCTTTTATGAGTACTCTTAGAAATTTTACGTTGTTTCGAATCAAAATGTTTGTATAAAGCAAACACTATTTTAATATATTGCTTTTTTTATAATTAAAAACTTTTACAAACATTAAGAAGTATAACACAAAATATTTAATAGTATCATAAATAGATTTTTTAATTTTAGAGTTCGAGTATTACTTGTAAAAGATTCGATTCTTTACGATAGAAAGTACTTATAAGTACTATTTCGAGCCTTGCTAAATCTAAAATTCGAATATAATTGTTCTAGATTCGATTACTTCGCAAGTACAATATATGAAATATTATTTCTTATGAGTATTATTCGAATCCTAGAAAATGAAACTTGATTATTGGATTCGACTCGAATTTTTGAGTACATATTGAACTTGATCCCATCCTTATGCATGAATAATTTTCGATATCACATTCGCACGTACCTTTCGAGCCGCTGAAGAGTAAATCCGAAGTCACGCATATAGTGAGGACAGCTTTGCTGTGTCCTTCCGCTACATGAGAACATTGCAAAATGGCCCGCGGTTGTACCTGGCAGAAGAATCATATTTAAAAAAAACCTTGCGTCAGAAGAGAGTTGCTTAGAAAGAGATGGTTATTTTGCCCATTTTTTACCTTGCCCTGATACTGCGAGATAATTCCTTTCATCGGTTGCGGCTCAGACGCGATCGGTTGTCTACTCGCGGTTAGCCTCGAGAATACGTTCTCTTCGCGGCTATTGAATCGCCTGTACGTAGTCGGGGATCCAGGAGGCGAAGACACATCCGTATGCGCTACCTGTTCCCTGAGTAGGTGGCGTTTGTTATGTTAGCGTGTTAGTCAGCCGGCATATGGCTATTAAGTTAAGCTAATATGATAATCGTACCGATTTAAAAAAAAAAACAAAAACAAAAAAATGATATGAAAACGTGCATGCGCGAAAAAGAGGTGCAGCAAAGTATTATATTAATCAAGCTTTTACGAAGGTTTAGTATAGCACAGGGATAGTGCGCCCAATCAAGCACAATTATTAGTTTTAGCCATTATCGAATACAAATTTCATACTTGGGAATCTACAAGTGAGAAACAAGTACGTCGCGTCAAAAGGAGATTCTTCGGTAGCTATCGTATTTGCGTTTCTTATTTCAACCCTCGTTATTTATTTCTTTATTCTATATTACACAGAGAGAAAATAACTCTTACATCTATATACATCATATTAAAGGTATGAACATTTTGTGTATAAATTAATTCTAAATTTAATCTTTTCTTGCAATTGTTAACAATACATTAATATAAAGTGAAAAGTCAACTAGATGAAGCGTTACTTGTGTTGTCAGATTTTTTGCCAAAATATATATAGATATAATTGTGTATAAATTAATATATATATATCTTACTTATTTTTAAACATATATAAATCTATTAAAAATGCCGTTCGCGTGTGAAAGCAAAATGTACGAAAATAAGATTTAGCTTTCTTTTATCCTTACACACGCTGTACTATATCGTATATATCCACATATAAAAAATCTTATTTATTTTACAAAATATATATAATGATTAGAAATATTTTATTGAACATCTTATTTGATAAGCTCAGAGATATTTGGTACATATTGGAAAGCAATATAACAGATGCTTTCCTTGCAATATAATTACATTTATGTATGTCTTTTTGTTACAACAATAAATCAATCTATCTCAAACTTGTTTATTTCCCTCACAAAACCTGCAGCATTTTGCGCTCACGCTTACTTTATTGTGTATACTTTGTGTATGTATATGTGTATGCAATAATTATTATATTTATAGGCACGAAATACTTGTACTTGATTCCTGTGTATCTCAAATCAACAAAATAAAGTTTCATCTCGAGGAAATAAAAATACTCAATAGTGCATGGAGTAGAGCATCAAGACAAATATATGCAAGGAATACAAGAACAAGAATGTGCCGCAGCACAATCACTCACATGGAGCCTCCACCTGGATGAATCGGCCGTCGCAAAGCTCTGGGCGATGTGCTGTCACGACGACTCAAAGTTGGTGATCCGCCGGTATTACCATGCTGATTTCGTGTCAACACCAGTCCTCTGGTGTAAAATTTAATCAAAGGCAATAAATTACAATTACATAATTTTTCTACACTTTTACAAGCTAATAAGAAGTTTAAATGCGATTGTACTCTGGGCTACTTACTTTAGGCTACCTGGTGCACTAGGGACTCTAGTAAGAGGGTGATTATAGTTCTGATTTTGATCTTCCGCTTTCGTCATATTCTCGGAACTAACGTGTATACCATAGAGAAGTTCTTGCGGTTGCGTTGTTCTTCTCCTGACCTTGCTATTGCGCTGTTTTTCTTCGCCGAGTATGATTTGGCTATAACTTTCGCTGCTGTACACAATACAAGATATCATGAAATTTTGTCAAGTGATGATATACTCGAAAAATTATCTCGAAAGAATGATACTTTGTGTTGTTTGACTTACTTGTCGGGAGAAGAGCTTCTTGAGCTAGCTGGACTATAAGTTGATATATTATTTTGATTATTGGTGAGAGACAATAGATCTCGATCGCGTAAAACGTGCTCGAGTAACTGATGTTGCACGTCGCTCTCTTGCGCAACTTGATTAAGCCGTGATTCCATATCTCGCACCTCGAGCTGCTTCTGTGCAGCTATGCAGCTTTGCTCTACGGTAAACGCGAGCATTCGTTGTAGTAAGTACTGTGCTTCGTCCACCGTTCGGATTGTAGAGATAAGCGCTTCGACACCGGGTTCACTTTCCGCCTCACCGTCGCCCATTTCGACCATATCCCGTTGACATTCCGCGATACTATCCTATAAAATTGTTGCAAAAATTATAGTATCAAAGATGAGAACAATCGTATTAAAAAGATTGTTGTTATTAATTATTACCTGCAAGTAACTGATTTTACTTCGCACATTATCGATTTCTTCATCAATATCGGTGATGTCACCTCTCGCGCTTGTAATTTGACTTCTATGTTTCTGAAGCTTCTCCAAATCTCTTCCCAATTCTTCCCTTTCTTGAAGCAGTCTTTCCATTTCTCTCTCCGTTTCTGCGGCAGCTTGTTTCGCCAATGCTTGCTTGGTGATCGTTCTCTCGAATGTTTGCCACCTTTGCTTCAACGCTTTAGGATTAAGTGGTCTGACTGGTGCACGACCGGCGACCTTTTGGCTCAATCCTCGATCCCTTTTTCGTAGCGCCGTCACCTCCTCCTGCTTACGCCTAAGCACAACCTCCTTCATTCTCTTGTCTGCTTCCAACGTTCTAATCACATTCGCATGCCTGCGACTCTCCTTACGTAATTGCGCTATTTCCCTATTGCGTCTCAGCTCGTTTTCTTTGTGTCGTTGCGCCTCTTCCCGCATTTTATTCAAAAGCTTCACCTTCGCCCGTTTCATTTCCGAAAGTTCGTTTCTCAGACCTCTCAACCGATTTTCATTCTGCGACTGATTCTTCAGTAACCTCGCGTGTTCCTTTTTAGCAGATTGAAGAAGTCGCATTTCCTTTTGCATGTTAGTGAGCTTCTTCTCGTATTCGTCGCGTAATTTTTTCACCTTCTCGGTAGGCGGTGTGGGTTGCTGTTGCAGAGACAGCAATACTTTATCCCTTTCTTCTTGTGTGTTTCTAATACGAGTTTGCAATTGAGCCAATTTATCCTCATAATGCTGCTTCATAGTTTGCAAACGTCTCTGGGAGAGCTCAAGCTCTTGTATCAGACGCTGCTTAACATCGATGTCGGATGTTAGCGCCTCCAGCTCACGACCCATAGCCGCTTCTTCTTCGTCTTCTTCTGTAAAAGTAATGTATAATGTAATGGAAATAGAGCTTGTGTAGGAGATATCTTTGCATTCCTTAATGTTAAATATTGCTATTAATTGTTACGTAGCTACCATAAACTATACATAAAATGTACAAAAAATGTAACATTCTGCATTTAAACATGCCTTTACGATCTGAGTCATCATCGGAATCATCCTCGCTTACAGAGTCCTGTGCATTCTCCGCATCGTCGATTTCTCCTTCATCTGATTTGATTGCGGTAACGCTACCACTGTATTGTTCCTTCAAGGCTTTTAGCGTTTCTATCTCTTTTTCGACATCCTTTTTAGCATCGATTAACACAGACGCGGAATCGGAATGAAATGAACTATCCCCATATGGATTTGCTGCGCTAACCTAATTAATATTTTCATTATTATTAATATGTTAGTCGGATCTGTTACATCTTTTAAAATCTTAGAATTTAGTATAATATAATATATATAAATATACCTGCATCTGTCTCTTTTTTAACTGCTGATACATAGCTTCTGCTTCCAATAAACGAGCTCTTAACTCTTCTATTTCTTGAACGTAGCCCTGTACCAGACTAGTCACTTGTTCATCACCTCCACTTGTTGCCGCCACCCACTGACCCGCTGCTTTTTCCGCCAACAAAAGAACATTTTTGGCAGTTAACGCTTCAACCGTTTCCGAAAGCGCTTTCACTCTGGTTCGCAAACTTTGTAATTCGCTACTCAACATTTGATTTTCATGCCAGGCGTCGTTAACTCCATCCTCACCAACGACTCTCTTGCCTAAAAGAAAGAAAAAGGGAATATTGTTATGCATAATGTTCAGATAACATTATATAGTATAACTTTCTATCAAACGTGCCTTGTCTATATTCCATCAATTCCAATTGAAGCTGTTGAATTTCTCGTCGTAACGAAGCGATTGTTCGCGAACTCTTATCCTGGTTAATAGTAACTTTATTCTTTATATTTCTCGCTCGATTCGCATATTTTAGAGTACTTAGAGTTTCCATAAAATCTCTATCGCTCGGCGATACGCACGCTATCATAACAGTTTGACTATTTCCTGTAATATTCAATTTAAATGTTTGAAGTTGTAACATTTTATCAGATGCCCTATATATTTGAAACATCTTATATCTGTATTATATAATCATATTACAAACTATATTACCTCCGAGAGAATCTTGAAGTAATCTGGTTAATTTTGAGTCTCTGTACGGTATGTGTGAAGCTTTTTTTGTTTTATCACCGAGAGCGGAAATAACATTACCCAACGCCAACTGTGAAAAAGACGAGTAATGTATATAGTTATGCGTTGACATTCTTTTTTTCTTTTTTTTTCAGAAGGTCTATAACTCTTACCAAACCACAGTTTATAGAGATGCCTTCCTTTGCTCGATCGCCGGTGGCACCCGTTCTCTTTAGCCTCTCAGAACCGGCCAGATCAACAAAATGAAATTTCGCGGTTAACGTTTCAAATTCATTCGTCAGCTCGACCCCGCTCGTGTCAACATCCGCGTCCGGATCCTCGACCTTGATACATCTCTGCTGTTTGATGTATAACGTAAATATAGCGTGCGATCTCGAGGATTGCGTGTTCATTTGTGTGGATCCCGTTGTCCGCGATAATGCGCCTAATCGCAGATACTCCAACGCCTGTTCAGGGCTGGTTACGACGCGCGGTTCCACTCCGGCCAAGTGTATATTACCCGCTGTATCCTCGTGAATACGGGCACCGCCTCTCGGCCCTCCCGGCTCCAACAGATCTTTCAAATCTTCGTTATATAATTCTAAGAACTGTGCTGTAACCTGATGACAAGAAAAAAATATATTAAATTTTGCTGACACGCCTGAACACAATATTTAACATAAAACAATTATAAAGGCTCTTCTGAATATAATCAAATCGAGGTAAAAAATGGCGAGCCATTTATTATCTCGATTTGATTTAATATAAATACAAATTCAGGTACAAAATGGGCTAATAAGAGCCAGGCGCAGAAATTAGGCGCGACAAACTTGTTTTTAAATTCTTCTCCATTTAATTTGAACGTTTTGGTCCTGAATTTATATTTGTATATCAGAGCCTCTTTTCGTTTTATTATATATTTAATATAAATGTAAGAACGTCATTGTATGTGATGTAAATGTAAGAACACCTTTTAAATACCTTGAACTCTGGAGGCATTTGCGCGCGTTCCTTCGCGCGCTCTTGCTTATCCACTATTCCATTGAAGAGGTGTCCGATAGCTCTGGGTATGATTCCGACTATACCCTCGTCAACTTCCACATCGAAACCGGTGCCCATGGTATAAGTTTTGCCCGAGCCGGTCTGCCCGTAAGCGAAGACCGTAGCGTTGTATCCGTCCAACGCGCCCTCCACGAGACGATTCACGCACGTTTCATAAATCGACCTCTGATCTGACTGAGTATCAAAAACGTAATCATAAGTAAAGGCCTTATCGGGTCCGAGGAAAACCTGCGGCTCCCCTTGAGGTACTTGAGTACAAATCCTGCACATGTCGATTACTTCGCGAGCTACCTGAGGCCTTATTCTGCAACAAAAACAATCAATTCTCATGGTAAGTTCCTTGGCCAATTTGTTAGATCGTACGGTATTCGTGTAGCGTAATAAAAATTAATTAATTATAAAAATTATTCAAACAATTAAAAATTAAAATTATAAAAATAAATTATTCAAAAATTAATAAATTATTATATAAAAACAAACTGATATATTATAAGTTTTTTATAATGTTAAAAGTCGGTTACACGCATATCTATCTCGTAAGGCAAGCGGTAATTAAAAGCCCACGCATTCGGTATCGTAAAAGGAGATGTTTGGAGAGATCGGTATTCGCGATCGGTCAGATGCTGTATGCAGGAATATCGAGTTTGTTCGATACTCAAGTCTCTCATCACGAGATGTAACTTGTGCGAGAAAATATGTATTTTTTCTGTCAGCGACGTATAGGGAAAACTATTCTCAAATTCGATACTCGGAAATTGCATCATTACGCGATCGTATGAGTAACGCGAGACAGAGAGAGACGCTTTTTTCCTCCAGCGATATCCCTGACGTTTAACGTTTCGACATAAAAGATGCTGAATGCGCGATGATACAGAATGAGAAATATGAAAAAAAAAAAATAGCGTATTGTGTGTATATAATCATTTGCTCTTTAAAAGAATCAAATTATTCTCGTAATTTAGAAAAAATGCGTTCGAATACACGAGATTCTCTGGAACAATTCCTCATTCGAACTAAACGTCATCGGCTCTCTTAGCTGACGGATGGACCGAAATACGGATTGAAGCACAAAACTTTGCTCTCTCTCTCTCTCTCTCTCCTTCAAATATATTTATTATTTACTTACCGTACGGCAACTCGTACGCTCGAATCATCCGCCATCTCGTTACGTATAGTATATTAGCAGACTATTGCAGGAATCAAGAAGACAGCTCGCGGTATTAGGCTAGAATTAGGCCAAAACTAGCGCACCGAAGGCAAACGGTTATTGAAGGCAAGCGGTTAACTGCTCTCCGTTGTGCGACGATGCTCACGATGATGTTGTGCCTGCGCACGCGTTACTTAAACGCAGCGACCGTGAAAGACTCCGCATTCCTCATGGTTACGCGAAAGAACGTGAAACATCGCTTTTACGCGAGCTACGTTCGTGGGGAAGCGATCCATTGTGCGTGCACGTAACGATCAGTTGCTAGATAATTGCGACAATAGCGTGGGAGTTTGAGAGCTGCCTGTTAATCACCTGTCACAGTATCATTTTGTTTCTATAGTATGTGTGTGGTAAAATTTTATTGAGAAAAAGGCCACATATCGCGCGTCTTGGGTGAAGTAATCGTTAAAAACGACCTAGCATGGTTACGAGCACGAATAAAACGGAAAACAGATGCATCGAGGAACGACAAAAGAGGATAGATTTATGAGCGACATCGTCATCATCGATAATAATCATGTCTGGAGATAATTGAAGAGCGCTAACGTTATCGACCGTTTAGTTGCACTGTCGGTAATAGAAGAATAATTTGATAAGAATGAAATGAATAGGAAATAGGATGAAAAACGTTTGTGTTTATTATCCCTGGAATAGCTGCATATAAAATCTGCACATTTTTGATAATAAAACAATAAATACTGAACAGTTTTTTATCGGTGTTATATTGGTGATAAATGGTTCAAATACCGACGAAGCCTGAGTCAAATAATAGCTAGACACATCGCGTCTAGTTATTTGTGCATCATAGGTTTGTTTTTTATTCGTGAACTGGCGGATCGATCAAAAGCCGGCAATTTCGAAGCAAATGTCAAAAAGTTAAATTGTAAATATAACAATAGGAGCTTTCCTAGATCGAAACGATTTTATAATATTTATATTATAATAATATATAATAATATTATATAAATATTAAATATTAATATAAATTTAAATAAAATATAAATATATATTTATAATAAAATATTAATTTAAAATAAAATATTAATATATATTATTATACTTATATTAATATTATAATAAAAATAATATTAATAATAATATATATTAATAATATTAAATATTTAATATTAAATATTATATTATTATAATATAATATTTTAATTAATATTGATATTTATCTTCATCAGATGAATCTAAGAATTCCACAGGTATAACGTGGCATGCCATATTATACTTTTGCACTATAATAACATTCTTTATTCCTGCCTACACTCTCAGTTTTCGCTTGCACTAGCTCTGTTCTAGTTCAGTCCAGTGTAGGAATAAAAAACAAACCTATAGATATACAACTTTCCATGTAAAGCAAGCCCCATATTGCTCGGTCCTTCAGTGCAACTATAATTCCATGTAAGGTTGCAATTTTCTATGCGAAATTCATTCCACATCGCCCAGCGCTTTCAGTGAGGGTCTATAATAATACAATTATCAATGACTATAATTATACAATTACACTAGTTGGATTTGTAACTTTTTATGTATGTTCAAGATTTATTTTTTCTATCTTTAAAACTCACTTTGCATTGAAAGCTGCAGACCAATGTGAAACCATAATAATTATGAACCTATTGCACTAAAATCAAGTAATGTGGAATGAATTTTGCTTTATGTAGAAAGTTGCAAATCTATGTAAAATCATACAATCATGGATTTTATTTCGTACCGAAATCACCGGGCGATATAGATATGTACCAATGGATACTAAATTTCGCGTGCTTTTTCTATCATGACTACTCATATTGTATTCCATCGGTATGAGAGATTTCCTAACTTTTACTTGTTAAAAATCTTATACTATCAAGCGACAATTTTTACTTTTCAAATCTTCGTTTTCAGGTAAAAGAACATTGAACGATTATATTTTTATTAAAATATAAGAAAATCAAACTAAATATTTACCTTTTTTGAATTTCGATTTATATTACAGAAATAGGTGTAATAAATTAAAAGATATCAGATCCAAATCTCGTCTCAACCTCTCTTCTTGTTGAATATTGTCGAACCATCTTGATACATGAACATATTGTATCTTTTCTTGTTGGCTTAATTCTTTCTATAAAGAAGCAAAGTATGAAAATTATATAGATCATTATTCAGAATTTGTAAAAAAAAAAAACAATGCACTATATATATATATTTATTGTTACCATTAGAGAATGTAAGATATAATACAATGTGACATCTGCGATGGTCTTCTCTGTACCAGTTATATATGGTACATCTTTTAATACTATATTTAATTCCTACAATCAAAGAACATCGATATTTCATCTTTTGTCTACTTTAAGTATAGACATGTATCATGATATTACATTGAATACTCTCTTGGTATTAACAGGAAGGTCAGCGTGATTGACGCATACTGCGACATATTCCAACCATTGTTGCGTTAGAGCCTGCACTTCTTTCTCGCTGCAGAGCATATCGGAACATTTTGAACTCGCAACGAGCGCTTGTATAATAGTACTGAAGCCTTGAATGGGTGGCGAATCCTTTTCACATTCTGGAACAAGTACTACCTGAAACAATCATATGTGGCTCAATATATCAAATTTCATAAAAATTTGTTAATTTTTTATCGTCTTTTTAATTCAATGTCATCTTGCGTGGGAACATTCTCTTTCGTGGAAAATTAACAATTTAATTAAATTTTACACATATGGGGAACAAAATTATCCTGCTTCCAGATGCTGATTAAATTAATAATAACGCTCACATGTTTATTAGAAATCTCTTTCCTTTTGGAGGGAACATCGAGATATTGCGCTATTCTTTCTACACATTCGATATTACATAATCCCATGATAAATCTAATGCGAATAATATGCAATTCTTGACACGAAAGCTGTAACTTTGCTGTAACAATACCGCGTCAAAAATTTGTCATGTATGTATGTACATACGCCCTCTCGACTCTCGATATCGCAACAACAAAATAGCTCGAAAAAATTGACTCGAACGTTTCGATGTTTCGAGAATCGCAGTATCGCTCTTCGATAGATTTCAAATTGCGAGTCGAAAAACCATTCTCGAATTGTTTCAAATTTTTTTCGTTATATTAAAAAATAAAGTGATCTCTCACGCAAAGAATTATCAGGAGTCTGATGATATTTTAATGAAGGGTTAGAATTTTGTCAGAACACTTTATCGAAAGGTCAAGTTTTTAGATGGCATTCTAATTTATATTATATATTTCATAGAGAAAAATTAATAGTAAAAAGAAAAAAAAGGAATCAAAGAACAAATAAAATTTCTAGTCGAATAAAATTTAACAACAAAAATGCTTGTTTTTTCGAGATAAAAAGATTATATTATTCGTCTATAATTGTTTTAGTAATCGCGTTTTAATATTTTAATTTCTCTATTTTTTCTATTTATTCTTATATGATGATAAGTTATCGATCATTTTGCTTCTTATAGTAATAAGAGAGAGTAATAAAAGAGAGTGAAAATATCAGAAAAAAAGTAACATAATATCGAAAAGTAAAACTGGAGAATGTGTAAGAAGTTCTGTGCTTATCCATACTCCTTATACTTTGTACTTTTAATTAACATTGTGCCTTTTACATATTTTATGATTTTTTTTTGTAATTGTGTTATTATATTTATTTATTTGATCTCTTCTAATGGATTTGTCAGCGAATATTAAATAAATAATATTAATAACTTAAGTACATATATGCAGTGTGCATATACATATTACAAGTGCGTGCGACACAATCGTTTTTAATCCAAAATGATAACAGACAAATAACGATATTATACACATAGAGTGCATTCTCATAGACCATATTCGCCATAAAATTCGCATAAAATCGTAAGCTGGCAATTGAAGATTCAAGAAAGCATAGCGGAAACACTCGTAATCCGGACTTATATACAAAATTATCTGAGTCTCTTTTACGATTACAATATAGATTTGTAGTCGTCAGATAAAAGCGATTTCGAGATTTGCAAAAAGTACTTCGCTCAAGAAACGTAGTTTTTTTCGCAATAATAATGTGTTACATCTAATGGACTTCATGATTCTTTTGGCACTTGTTACAATCCCTTTACAGGACTGGACGTAACAAATGATTAAATATTATTTCGGAAACGTTGTTGTTCAAGTAAATAAATTGTCCAAAAGATATTTCAATAGAAAACATTCCAATCTCTCCGATCTTTTATAGATATGACAAAAAAATATGTATTATAAAATTATAATAAAAATCAATCATCCTAAGAGATCTCTCTTTCGTTGTGATCGCGATATCCGGTAAATATTTTACACGACATATATATTTTTGCGGATCCTTTAGGCTCATGTTTCGGTATATAAGCTCGAACCTGGTCTGTACTATTTTGTGAAAACGAATCAGATTCACCTGATTCTTGTAATACTTATCGATTTATTTTTAACTAAAATGAAAGATTATACTCGATGCACATGTTACGTCATTTACACGATCTTTTTGAAGTGCAGATAAATTCCATTAACCGCGGCCGTGAAGGTCGATCGTGGATTCAGAAAACTCTCGTTGTCTTTGGTTTGCCAGATCTCGTAATCGCGCAGAAGCAATGCCAAAACAATTTTAGCGTGTAGCTGGCCCACTTTCATTCCTGCGAATCGATAAAAAATTTATTTCAGTGACAAAACGATTGTGAAATCCTAATCGAAACGATGATAGAGAATTTCAAAACCGAAATTCAAGTGAAGTAATACTTTATGTAATTTTCTCTTTAAAGAATTCCAAATAAAAGAAATTTTGAAAAAAACGTGTCATTAATCTAAAATATAATTATAATATTTAGGATTATTTTTCTTGAACATATAACACAGCCAATCGATCATGTATGTTCTAATTTTTAGATTTCTTTATCCTAAATTATCTTTTCACCGATTATATTTCAATTTAGTAAATGAGTCCATTATTACATAATTAATTGACTGTAGACTATGCTTTTATATATCGAAAATAATTAATCGTGAGAATGCTTTTTTTATCAATCGATAACGACAGCAAATTATGATATCATCAAAAAGTAAGAATTTTATTTTAATATCAACTTTGATACCACTTTGATAACTCGTTGATTTTTTCTTTTTTATTATTAATGTTATTACTTTTTATATTATTAAAATATATTTTGAACTTCTTTGTATAATATTTTTCATCTTAAGAGAGCATATATTTTTAAAACACACACAGAATAAATACTATTATATATATATTATCATCTATATTATATACTACCTTATCACCTACCTATGCACATCCTGGGACCAATTCCGAATGGTACATGGGCGTCGGTGATATGATTACTTTCGGCGAATCTATCGGGGTTGTATATTTCCGGTTCATCCCAGAATCTAGAATCTACCCCGAGTCCATATAAGGAGATGTATATCGGCGTGCCTTTCTCAATGACAATATCGGTGTTAGGAATCTGGAATTTTATATTTTTATTAATATTCTATTAAACTCATTAATCGGTGACGTGTTTAATTTTCGTGACAGTAAATTTTATAAGGAACAAAATTAATTTAATTAGAAATAATTTTGCGTTCAAATTTTCAGTATATTCAATCTTTAAGCATATAAAAGTTTTTTAAAAGATTATCATATGTATATTGTTCTAAAATTTTTATATTCTTCAAAGAGATTAGAAAAATATAGAGAGAGCGAAAGGTATGTATATATATATATATATATATATATATACCTTTGAAAACGAATGCTAAAAAATGCTAAAAAACGAATGCTAAAAAAATTCTCTACTTCTTCTACATTAAATATTTTTATAAAAGTTTTTATGCGGTAATTTCTTATAGTTCTATTTATATTTATATTTCAATACTGTAACCTCGAGTAAAAAAAACAAGTGTTTTTGAAGAATTTCATTCGACGTTATACAAATTCGAAAATTTTGATATATTTCGAAATTTTGATATGTCGGATTAAATATATCGTGAAATTACTATCAGACCTTTGAAATATTTATAATCGACTTTCAGATTTACCTTGTAATTTTGACGAGTGTATCTGTCGATGGTGGACACGGGCGGATGCAGCCTCAGGCTCTCGGCTATCGTCTGATCGAGGTACTTCATGTCCTGGAATGCTTCATACGTCCAGCCGTGCTTGTCGATCGCCCGGTTAATATCCTGCCTGGCTAATTTCTGACACTTGGAATGATTCGCAAGTTCCATTAGGGTGAAGGACATGCAGAGAGAACTCGTCTCAAAGCCCGCGAAGAAAGTGCCGGTCTGGTATAGTAGATTTTCACCCTCGAATTCTGCAGTGAATGTTTAATCTTTATCATTTTTCATTATTCAATTTTTATTATCATTTATGACTACTTGACTTTAGAGTAAAAGGAGTTTAGTTATAAACGTGTTATATAAAAATATCATAAATATTATACGAAGAATTAAGATGTCATAAATATAATCAAGAATATAAATTAAAGCGTAAAGATGAAAAATCACACAAATATTACAATAGAAAATTAATAAAAATATTAATAATAATAATTATTAATATTAAATACTGTTAAAATTACAAATCCAAGGATTATCAAACAATATGCAAAGTACATCGATTATGCAGCTTTGACTTTTTTGTAATAAGATCACTTGAATATTTTCGGACAAATGTATATAATAAAATAAATCATGATACAAAGCCACTTACTGTAATTGGGATTCTGCTTGCCATGCTTTAACCGGAGCAACGAATCGATAAAATCGCCTCGTTTTTCACCGGTCTTTTCGCGATTCTCCATAGCGTTCCAGAAGACTTTCTTTACGAACGAGGAGTTTGAAAGAATTCTCGTACCAATTAGTTTCATCAATTCGGGCATGAAGAACAACATCACGAGGGCGACCATCCTCCTGAATCCGTGGAAGATTTGGTGAACTGTAAAATCATCCTCGAGTTATTACAAATAAATCGACAATGTTTAGAATCTTCGATCGCTATTTGAATTTCAATCGATGATATTTGGTGACATAAATGTTAAAGTAAAAATGGACCAAATAAATAATAATTTCTAATAAATTTGTTAAAATTAATTCTCTCTCGTTCGACTTTAAAGTTTTAAAACATTTTGTATATTTTGTACTTCTTTTATTTATTAAGATTAAATTATGTATTTTAATAAATTATATATATATATATATATGTTATCAAGAGTTATATTAATTATTCATATTAAATATACAATTAAGAAAGTTTCAAAAGCAAAAATGTGTATGTATGTGAGTTGCTAGCTCCATATCTTAGATTGTGAACTTTAATTTCTACTTTTCTCACGTTAACATGATTCTAAAGCCAAAATCGAGTTTATATCGAGTTTTTTGTATGTATAACATAATATTATTTAATAGAACTTCTTTTTTTCGTAGTATCATATAACTAAAAATGTTACGATTGAGACTGTTCGTTCTTTTTTTTTTATTTAGTACGTATCTTGATAATCAATGTTGCCTTTATTTGACTTGGTCCACTTTTGCTATTAAGTCGATCTTATTTATATGTATATAACTTATATGTATATGCATTAAATCCAAAACAGGTACCTTTGATCGGGAATTCCTCATTCGGATAGTGGAAGGTGTCCATCTTGGTACCGAGGGCAATCGAGGCGATCAAATCAGTCGTATACTTGTAACTGAGTTCTTGAGCATCCACCAGCTTCACGCCGTTGCGATCCTCCGGATGATTCTTGAGATAATCCATCATTGGCTCTCCGATCTCTGTCATCAGTGGGAACATCTTTTTCAACTTGCTCCTGGTCAGGGTGGGCGTGATTTTGGTTCGCAGGTATTTTGAGGCCGGACTTTTCAGACCGAACAGATTCTTCATGCCCATACTGTCCTTCTGATTGGAACCGGCAAAATGACGGTCGCAGAAATTGTCGAAGTCGCGGATCATAAACTGCTTTATGATGTCCGGATCGCGCAATAGCAGACATGGCTTGTGGAAAATGTAAAAGCCGATGAAGGGCGCATCCGTACGGGCCGCCTTATACAGCTGGCCGATGTGCCATCCTGGCGCGGAACGGAAGAGCACGGCATTCTTAAAGTTGCCAAAAATCAGATCGCCCGTGAGAGATTCGACGCCGCGTCGTTTCCAGTAGCTTAGTTTATATCTGAGCGATAATGGAGCAAAAATATATATTTTTCACAAGTACCCACGCGCGCGAATAAAATAATAAAAATTATTTAATCTAAATTTCGCAATTAAAATATCTATAAATGCATGCGCTAAAAAATACAATTGAAGATTTAATAGAGGTTTTGGGAGACGAGATTCGATATAGTTAAAATTATTAAATACATATTTGACTAAGTTAAAATTAATTAATTAATATAAGTTAACAACTATTATTTAATATAATATTTTAAATAATATTTTAAATGTGCAAATTTGATCACATTTTTCCCCATGTACTAACCTGGCATATATCCAGAAAAGTGTTATCATTATAACGATCAACGCAAAACTAGACAGCATGATATACCTGTTTTGATACTTTGCTCTGAAATTTTTTGAACACACTACTCCTAACGGATTCTGGATCGATCTTTTATCATCCTCGCGCTAGACCTATCAGCTACACCCTACTCCTGCGTTGCGGCGTTATCTGCAATGGTAGTCGGTAACTGCAAGCCGGCCAAATACAGATAAAAATACAGATCCAAATACAGATAATGAAAATACTGCATAGCCTATCATATCAAATACTGACAGCAGAAATTGAACAAGCCTGCCATCACAATATGGCGACAAATTTGTAATTTCCCACTCATAAATGTAATAGGTATATATTCAACATATGTTACATCGTAGTTATATCTCATATAATACAAAGAGAATTGGTTCAATTAAATATATAATTAAATAATTAAAGTTAAATAAATTAATTATTTATTAATTAATTTAATTTGTGAAATTTATACCTAACAAAAAACGGAAAAATAATTTAATATTATTTTAACATATGATATCGCCGTGTTTCTGCTATAATTTCATAATAACAGACCATGCTATGTTTTTGCTTTTATTATTTGAGGCGCCAGTGCATGTTCGATTTCTGCCGCGTTTCTGCCGTCACATTCTTGCAGTAAGCACGATTTCTAATTACATTCTGTTAACATGTCATGACGTCATGTTATTCTTAATGTTGGTTTATTTTCTATTGAAATATTGAGCGCCAACACGCACACACGCGCAATGCTCAAATTCTATTCTTTTTATACCGGCAAGTTCTATTCAATTCTTGTAGCATTTTTTCTAGTATAGTATGATGCAAGTCTGCTCGTTTTTTGTTGCATTTCTGTCGACACTAGCTAAAATGCTAGCAGATCATGCTCGGTTGCTTTCGGAATTCTACCAACATATGTAGCACGCAGTTTGCAATGTATGCACTCTCTTGACAGATTCGGCTATGTGCATAGTTTACGATGAAGTCTTTGACTTCATAAATAAGTGGAAAATAAACCGAAAAGAGCGTATGTGAGACTTAAATAGAATTAAAAATTGGTCGTTCTCTTGTTAAGCAATTAACTGTATGGATATAATTCCATTTAGTGAAATTAAAATAACGTAAATCGCAATACATTGAAAAAGTACAAAAAATCCGTAATAATGTATAAATATGTAAACGTGAAGTATCAAAGACCAACCGCGCGAACAATTCATGCTAAACTACTTCAAGGTCAGAAGAATTCGCACATGTAAAAAAATTATTGCGTCACTAGACAAGTAAAACGGCAGCAGAGCAAATACAGATTTGGCCTAATAACGGTTCTCTATCTGTATTCGCAATGTACATATTTAGCATTTTTACAATACTGCCATATCGCACTTGAACTCTAACAAAACCGACAACTGGAATTGTCGTTTTACAGAAGGTAATCAATTGTAGGTTCGATTTTTCGACGCGCAAACCAGAACAAAAAACCTTTGCAAACGATCTATTTACAATAGTGACGGCCGCTCCGCTATCAATTTCGAAACGTGCTTCTTTTTCGCCCAAAATTACCGTTGTATAGTATTTTTCACGAAACTCATTATGCTCCGTTTGCGCCGATAAAATCTCCCCCAATTCATTTGCTGCTACTTTGCTTTTTCTTTTGCACACCTTCTGCAAATGATCTTTCGTACCGCAACTTCGACAAACAATATTCCTGTCTAACGTACAAACAGTCGCTAAATGTTTACCGCCGCATCTAAAACAGATAATATTTATATCGGAATCGTTATGTGCCCCTGAGTTACCGCCGTTACGCCTTCTATTTACAAACGCATTTGACTTTCCTTGAGTCTTCTTTCTTGCTGTAACTCGATCATTCTTTTTATGAGCAGATTTATCCTTTTGATTTAACGAAATTACATTTGCTGGCCCCACCTGAATTTGATCCACGTCCTTCTCTGACAATTCCATTGCCATCGCCATTTCCACCGCCTTCTCGAAATTTAAATCCTTCGTTTCGAGCAATCGTGATTGAGCTCGCTTACTTAATAATCCAAAAACTAACTGGTTCCTTAAAGCAGTCTGCAAATACTGTCCGAAATTACAATTTATGCTTAATTTATGTAATGCGGCTACAAATTGCTGCACAGATTCGCTTTCTCCTTGCTTCCTCTGATGGAAACGATAGTTTTCCGCGATCTCGAGGGGTACGGGTGCGTAAAATTCCGCTAATCTGGCCGTCAAAACAGCGTAAGATTGTGTATAGGGATCCAACGGAGCCAATTTATCGCAAATAAAATCAAAAGAACCGGAGCCGATAAAATCCTTAATGAAAAAATCCATGAAATGCATGAAGTGTGTTTTAGAGTCGCATTTCTCGAATCTATTGTTACCCTTTTTCCTGATTGGCGATCGCGATGACGTCGAGAGAGGTGAACGTTCAGTCGAGTTCAGTTAGTTCGGTGACAGTTCGGTTGACAGTTTACGTATACCGTGAGTGCGGTTAGACAGCCAATTGTGACAGAACGATAAAAAAGGTAAGATTGGCGGTCGATGCTGGCGATCAAGATCGCGGCGAGTTTTGCGGTTATTATGACAGTTCGTATCGTGTCAGATTAGTAGTGATGATCGTTTGGTGACAGTTCATAAGACTCAGTTGTGATTGTATTACTTTAATATATTTAAAATAATATTTATAATTAAATATTTCAATAATAATTTATTATTACGAAAAGTAAGAAGAATCAATGAAGAATCAATGAGGGGATGCCTTCTCAGGACAGTAAACGCACGTTAGAAGTCTTGCAAAAAACTTACGAGCAACTGCAGCGTTATTATATTTTGTTACGGCTGATTAGGAGAGATCTCGAAAGGGCAGCAAATAATTTCGATGCTATAAACAGTGAAGAGTAAGTAATATTTAGATGTGTATATAATTAACTTATTAAACAGCCAAAACATGTTCTATTTTTAGAGTAAAAATATTTTTCATTATGGATAGTTATTTTATATCTTACTATAAAGCTCCAAAAATGTAGCATAATTTTTCAGGGATAATTAAATATATTAAATTCTTTATATCAAATTAATCAAATTTGATTACATCGTTTTTTAAGTCGTTTTTTATAAATATTTATAATATATATATATATATATATATATATATATATATATATATATATATATAAATATATATCATTAAATTTTTAAATTTAAAACTTCTATTTTTAAAAAATATGTTGACTATTAATAATCACATTTATCACACGGCAGGTGATTTATGATTAAAAAATTTTTAATCATAAATTTTTTTTAATCATAAATTTGCGTTTTGAGTTGGCAACTATTTATCAAAGTTATTTTTTGCATGTTTTGAATTTTCTGTCGGCTGTAATGCCAATTATCTTCGGATTGAACGCTGAGTAATTTTATCGCAATTTAAATATTGAATAGATTATGACATAGTGTTAGGAATGAATCATAGTATAGATTTGTGCGATCTTACAATTAATGCATTTTTCCAGAGAGTGTGTTCTTTTATTGCAATATAATATTATTATATTATATATTTTTTATAATATTATTATTATTTCAAGCATCGAAGCACGGCGTTACGTGGATAACGTTATATGTTCATAAATATTTATTATATGTATAATGTTAATAAATATTAATTTTCAGTACTAATGTGTGCGTATTAGAATATAACTTTTTGATCTCAACATTTATATTAAATCTTATTTATATTATATCTCCATTTTATATTAAAACACTTTATATTGTTTAAAGTCTACTTTGATTAGCATAATTGAAAAACAATTACCTTAAAGATTCTTATAAATGATAAATTTGATATTTTAATTACTATTTATTGCACGTATATTTATTGAGAATAAAGTGTACTGTGGTAATGGATATGGAAGGCGCGCGCGTAGCGCGCGCTGCGTGCTAGTCCCTTTTCTAAAAAAGGCATGTTAACTGAGTGAATTCAATTTGTATCGAAGCATTGAGACCTCTTTTCCGCGATGCTGATTGGTTGTCTCGTTGCCGCGTCGCGGCTTGAATCACAACCAAG